>JAVSBS010027054.1:0-27879 GCA_033124195.1 Coracias cyanogaster | reverse complement strand
ATAGGAATTCGTTCATTTTTTTCCAAACTATAGTCCGGCCCCTGACAGTGTCTGAGGGACAGTGAACCGGCCCCCTGATTAAAAAGTTTGAGGACCCCTGCTCTAAGCGGTGTAGCTGGTCACTGAGCATTTCCTCTTGGTCTGTGACTTCGGTCCCTCCTCCCATGTTCTGTGAGAGTCCTTTGGTGTCAGAGCCAGCACATTCGGGAAGCTAACATGCCCTCAAGGGCAAGCGGTGACAAAGCTGCAAAGGTAACACGGATCTCCCAAGTCCAGTGTCCGCTGTCAGCTTTCGGCCACAGATCTCCCTCCTGCCCACAGCATCCATCCTCTCCACCGTCTGCTGTGGTTGAACCCTACCTACTAAGCAGCTGAGCACCACCCAGCCACTCACCCACTCCCCAGCTCTTTGGGAAAACCTCGTCTTAAAATTGCCCCACAGAAACACGTAACTAGGCTCAGGAGCTCACAGGAAGGGAAGTTTGTGACCAGCTTACCGAGGCAGAGGCTTGCAGGTCTCTCTGAAGGGCTTCAGTCTTCTTGCTTGGTTGCTGGACTGTGGCTTCCAGTCTCGCATTTTCAATTTCAAGGCTTGACTAGAAACACAAGTCGTCCAGAACACCAGTCCTGAAAGAACAGGGTGAAATAACATCACCTAAGACAAAAGCATCCTTCAAAATCATGTATTAACTTGCTGTGATGCACCAAGGCCATCCTGTTGTTTTCCCACAAGCCCAGAAGGTGACAGACACCTTGCTTCACGCTGTTATGCTCTGCACGCTGCACGTGTCCTTCCAGTTGCTTTATCGTAGCGTTAGTCTCAGAAGATGCCAACAGGAGGTCCTGCACTTTCTGGGAGGAAGCTGCTGCTTCCCGTGTTCTCCAAGGCAGTCTTCAAGTCATGAACACAACGCTCAGACTGAAGATGCTCTTCTTCCCAGTCCCACAGCTGTCAAATCACAGGGAGAATCCACAGAAAGGAGCTGAGCTTTTGTACAGAGGAGTCAGCTGCTGCTGAAGAATTCAAGTACTGCATATACCAGCACATACCCTCTACCCAAAGAACTGTCATCATCTGAAGTACATTCAAACCTTCACTTCTACTAGCACATGAAAACGGCCTGTGTTATTTCATCACCTTTTATACCAGCCTCTCCCATCCTTCCAATGATCTCCAATAGCACAGGTCTAAGCACCAGCACTGCCCCCCTACCCCTTCAGCGACTTGGGACACTCTCTGTTTCCACTTGCTTGCTCCTCCATGAAAAGATGAATTTAAAAGTTCATCCTTCTCCTAAATGAATTCACAACTCCTTTGGAAGGAGATTCTTTTTGTTTTGGACCTCTGAGGCCTCTGTGTGTCAGTTTTTGTAAGACCACTGCAAGAGGTGGTCCCTGCCCCAGAAAGTAGCTGACAGTTCACTTGCAGGAAAGCTGCTGAAGAACGGCCAAAACTGGTGGGGTGGGGAAGGCGCTGAGATGCTGCTTTACGTGTACAGTGCAGAGACTCCACCGACAAGGAAGCTCTGCTGCTTGCCTAGTTCAATCCACGTGGGTCTGACACCTGTACTGCTACAAAAGGCCCAAAGCCCCGACCCTAACAACCCTTTAAAAGTTCCTTCAGCCATGAAGAAGGTTCACATTGTTTTACATACTGTGATCCCAGCCAAAGACAATGACCTCCACATATATTTAGCAAGCAACGAGTGTGAAATGCCTGTTGCATATAAACAGAAGAGTATAAAGAAAGAGTGAAATATCCTGAACACCCAGTATGCTGGAGGGAAACGGTGCCTCAGAGCAGAGGTGTATTTTGAGAAAGCACAAACTGCTCTGTACCTAGCCACCAGAAGGCTGCTCCTAACCCCACTGCCTTGGCCCCCCTCCAACTTTTGAGGAGCTCCCCAGGGGGCCAGCGGTGTCTGTCACCAGGGGAGGGGAGGAAGAAGGCAAGAGAAAGGACATTGCTGCAGTACTGCCCCAGAGTCTGAACAAGAGCTTCTGCTGGGGGCTTGACAAGCAAGCTTGTCTCTTACTTGCAAGAGTTGGCTTTTTGACAATTGAAGGAACACTCTCTTGCACTCTGGAGGAGAAAGAGGAGGCCACCTGGCTGAAGGTTTCACTGGCTTCATTGTGAATGTCCTCCTTAGATCTCTCTCCTACTGGCTACCAGAACACTCTCTTGTCCCTTTTCACAAGGTACAGGAAGAAAGAGCCACCCAGAGGTTTATTCCTACAGTGACTGGCTTTCCATACCTCAGCTTCAACCCTGTCCAGCTCCTTGTGCAAGCCCCGCTTGGCTTCCTCCAGGTCTCTGTGGTAGCACATAGTAACTTTTAGTGAAGCTTCTGACATAGATTGCTTTTTAAGAGCACCAACAGGCTTCTGCTGCAGTGGTATGACCCAGTCGTAAAGGAACGTTACGTGAGCACAAAGAATTTGCTAAGAACATGAGAATATGAGGTGTGCTTCTACTTCTTAGGTTATGTCATTAGGTCAGTCTTCAGAGCGAATTCAAAGGTAAGAAATGTTGCCCATCACCAGCAGGCACTGATGCAAAACTGATGACCTCTCTCCATCCTTGTCAGCGGAGCACCTCCCCACTACCAGCAGGGAGCAGGGGGAACCTTCACGGCTTCTGTAGTATACTAGAAATGAAACCCAAAGGCCAGTTGCTATGTGGCCCAGGTCATCAGCTTGACCTGCCTTTGTCCTAGTCCTAAATGAAGAGCTGGCCTAGAGCACAAGCATTTCAAGGGCCTCTAGTTACAGATGTGTGGCGGAAGCAGAAGAGGTCAACAAGCCCACAGGTAAATAAGCCCCAAAGCAAGCAAACCAAGGGGGACTTCACTGTGTCTCCCACAGAACGTACCTCAAAATCCCTGGGAGATTCAGCATCTCCCTCTTGCTCTGCCCCTCCCACTGGCAGGGCACCTACAAAGGAGGTAAGAAGCGACACACTATGACTCTTTATCCCACTCTGCTTTTTCCCAGCATCCAAGCCCAGCATCAAAAAGATGAGGAATGGTTCTACCACAGGCCACAGCGATTTTCCTCATCGGCTCTTCCACAGTTCAGGATCATACAGCCCACGTAGGCGGGGCAGGAGCTGCTGAGAAGTGCCTTGTCTGCTGCACCACCGGCAGAAGATTCTTCTGTGTTTTCATCATCCACGTTTTCTGCCAGTAGCCTGCTAAGGATAGAAAGAGCAGAAAAAGAGGCAGTAGAAACAGCCACATCTTCTGCACACAGGACAGCAACAGTCAGTCCTTACCCAGCCTCTTCATTTTTGTTGCCAAGTGAGAAATGGTAACACACCCCCCACACAAACACACATCTTACTCCTGCACTCCTATTACATGCTGAAATACTCGCTGCAGGCATGTTCATTCTCTAGATGCGTGTTGGTATTTGTGAGGCACTTCAGCCCTGCTGGCCACAAGCCAAACTGATAATCAGCCTCTCCAGCACGGCCCATAGCAACATGCGCCAGAAGCAGCCAGTGTGTCCCATAATCACTCCACAAGACGACAAGGAGACTAGCGGAGTAAATCCTTCCACATTGCTACAGATTTCCCCCTGCCCCTTCTTTGGCACTCTCCCCAAGGGGTCACAGTCTCTTGCAGCCAGGGTTTGAACTCCATTGAGCCCCGTTCCCGTGCTCCCTGTGGGGACTCCAGCTGCAGCGGGGCTCTTTTGGCTCTACCGGTGGTTTTGGTTTTGGCTTGGTTTTGTAGCTAGCTTCACAACAGCTCAATGCAGAGGGAGGTGGATAGTGAGGCAGGGCCGGGAGGCAGTGCAGCTTCTCCAAAGGCACAGGGAACGCCTGGGCAGGGCTCCTGTGCTGCTTTCTTGCCTTCCTGCCTGGACCGGCCGAGGAAGAAACGAACTGCCCCGAGTGCTGAGACCGGCAGTTGTCCTCTCGCCACCGCGCTGCTGCTTTCCATGGGCGCTTTTTGCCTTCTAGTGGCAGCCGTGGCTTGCGGTGCTGCTTCCCTCTGATCCTCGCCCTTTCTAGGCGCGGTACAACACGGTCTGTGCTGTAGGACTCCTCTGCCAAGCAGCCACGTGCAACTGTCCATCCGCGCTGCTGACTGTACTGCTGGGACAAAGGGCCAGGAGACGAGCTTTCCCTGGAATGGTCATCCTGAGAGAAGGATCCACTGCCGAGTAAGACTACAGGGATGCTCAAAATTGGTGCTTTTCTACATCTGAATGGAATTTTGAGGTTTGGGGTTTTTTTAAGCAAATACTCATTACGCGATCATATGACTGCCTTGTTGGTGATTTGGGGATGTATCCTGAAAGGTAGCGTTGTGGGGCGTCTAAAATGAAAAGTTGCATTTTGATGGGAATGTTTGTTTAGCGGTATCTTCCCGCTGTTCACCAGGAGGCCATGAGAAGAGACCCTTAATCCCACCTCATACGATTCTATGATCTGCTGTGTGTCTACAAAGCCGTTTCTCCACTGAGCTCTCATGCCTTACCTCTCCAGTATGTGACACCTGCTAATTGGCTTTCCCCTGTGGAAACTTCACAGACGGCTACTGCCCAGTTACTACGCTGTTTGCAGGTGTCTAGTTGATAGACGCTTATTTAGCAGCATCTGTGGTAACTGAGGGTGCTCTTGGCTCCAGAGGCATGCTATTGCCTTCCGCTCGGAAGGAAAGAGGTTGCCTTTCAGCTCTGTGGTACCTGTAAGCGTTCCCTGATGGGCTTTCCCTTTTAAAGTGACCTGCTTTGGGCAGGGAGCGGTTTCCTTGGGCCGGGCACCCCAAGCGTAAGCCTAAGGCCAGGCGGGCCTTAGCGCCGGCGGCAGAGTCCCGCTCTGCCCAGCGTGTCCCAGGGCCGTGGCACAGCTCCTGCCCCTCAGGACGAAGCCCAGCGCGAAGCAGCTGCTGCCGCTGAGCCGGGCCGGGCCCCCCAGCTCTGCTGGGCAAGGGGCGGCTCGCTGGGCAAAGGGCCCCGTTGCCCCCATTGCCTCAGCCTCTTGCAGGGCTGAGGGACATCGGGGCTGGCGCAGAGCGGGGCTGGCTGAGGGGTTTTGCTGTGAACATGACTAGTCCTGTCTTTTCTGTACCGAGTTTTGTTGCTGTTTGTCTGCCAGTGAATCTCTTCCTGCTCCCCGAACCCAGGCTCTGTCTCAGCCCGGCATTTGCTCTGGGCACCGGCGGCCTTGGCCGCCCTGGGGTCTCCCCTCGCCCGGGGCTCCGGGGGCTGGCGGTGCTGGCACGGGCGCCTCGGGGCAGGGGGCACCTGAGCCCGGCGGGGCGGGAGGGGGTCCCGCTGCCGGGCTGGCACCAGCGGGCACGCTGCCAGCGCCGGAGCCTCGCAGGGTGCGGGGGGGAGAGCGCCGGGAGAAGGGCGGAGGGCGGGTGCCCGGGGCGGGAGCGGAGGCGCAGCAAAACCTGCTGCTGGCAGCGGCCCCGGGCCCCGCTCCCCAGCGGAGCGGGCAGCGCAGGCTGCGGCGGGGAGGGGGCGGGGGGCTCTCGGGAGAGGGGCGCCCCGGGGCCCGGGCGGGCAGGGTCCCTGTGGGGAGCCGTGGGTGCGGGCACAGGCCGAGGCCTGCAGCGGGGCAGCAGCGGGGCCCGGCCGTGGTACGCTTTGAAGATGTTTTACCTTCAGGAGCAGGCGCATCGTGTCCCGTTTCGGAGGACGCTTGATGCGTGACCGTAAAGCTCGGTTCAAAGTCCAGGTGTTATCATCTCTTCCAAAAGCCTGCCTCAGATTCTCACGAGCCATCACCAAGCCGTTCCTCTGACATTTTAATCCAGCTAAACCTGGAATTTTCTCTCCTGTTCTTTCCTCCCTGCTCAGAGCCTGCTTGAGAACGCTGCCTGGGATGAGACACAGCCTCACCCTCCTTCAGGGCCTCGGCAGGTGCCTGACAACAAAGGGCAGGAGTTTTCCTTGCTCCAAGGCCTGAGCTTGCTTGTGCCTCTTGCTGCAATGGCTTAACTTCACCCACCTGCCAGCGCTGCAGTTCCTGTGCCGGTTGCTTTTTGCATTCCTTTCTGGCCTAAGCCACTGTCAGCCTGGGCAGCCCCTGTGGAGAGACCCTGGTGGGGCGCGTGGGAGCGTAGTGCTGAGGTTCTTGCTTTTGAGGAGCTTGGTTTCTGCCCAGCGCTCTGGCCTAGCTCACAGAGAGGTTACACACCAAGTGACGCTGCTGGCCTTGGAGGGGAAGTGTTGGTCAGCAAAGGAACGGAGAGAGGAGTTTTTAACAACCAAAGCCTTAATATAAAATTCTGTTTGCTCATCCCCATGCTTGGAATTTACCAGTAAACTGCTCTTGTTTTACCCACAAGAGTTTTGTTTTCCTATCTTCTTTTCCTTCCCCTTTTACTCTGCTGAGGAGGGAGAGGGAGAAGGGGAGGGTGACAGAGCAGCTTGGTGGGCTTCTGGCACTCAGCCAAGGTTAACCCACCACAAACAAAATTTGTTTTGTATACACAGCATTGTAAAGCGTCCCTGTGAATAGGAATTGTGTTTTCAGTAGTTGGTCTACACTCCTTGTGTTCTTCCCTCACCTCCCCCAGATGATTGAAGGTAACTGAAGAAATGTTCATTACCCCAGATAATAACGTATTTTGAGGTTTACTACAAGGTCAAGCATGGCAAGTCTTTAGGGTGCTAGAGCGCTGCCTGGGTAATAGCCAGCATGAGCAGACACTACAGAAGCCTTGTGAAACTTGGCTATCAAGCTGTGAAATCTTTTCAGAATTAGCATTCTTAACAGAGCATGCAGTTCTGCTAATGAAGAATCGCACTTTGTAATATTTGAAACAGAGAGTAGCAAAACCGTTTCTGTACTGTGTCAACTGCTAAAATACCAAAAAAATAATCTGCAAATACCTAGCTTCCTAACTTTTCTCAGGCAACATTCAAGGCTCACAGAAGGTGAAGCTAGACTGGGGACTCTGGTACTAGGTTAATCCTGCAGCATGTCTCCTGTGGCAGAGTCAAGGAAGATGAATAGAACTTGTTTAAGATACAAATTCAGAGGCATGAAGTGCAATTTTAATATTTTTTTCTATTATAAATATTAAACCAAAATCTTACAATTTATATAAAAACTTTATCATCTGTACACTTTTCCCATCTTCTCAAACAGCATTAAAACAATTTTTTCAAGTTGCCATAGAGACCAGTCACAACAAAACAACAAATTGCTACTGTAACAAAAATGTATTTCCAAAACCACATACAAATTGTGTTTAATCTGAATAGGATGTTACTCAATCTATTTATCTTTAAAAGATCAGCATTCACACTTAACAAATAGACAGTAGTTGGGGAGGGGAACTCGTTTTTATTTCCTTCCTGTATGTAAATGAAACACAGATGAGCCTGGAGAAGGAATAAAGGTGAGTGCTTTTCATTTAAATTCACCATGACAAGATAAAGTTCAATATCCATATTTGTGAGCGTGACTTTTAAAGAGCAGTTAGTACTTTAACCGTATATTTTTCCTAGCATAAAGCAGCTTGAAGATTAATACAGATGTGAGTGATTTTTGTTCAGTAGCTTTGTCAGTTTTAGCAGTATCCCTGTAGTCAGTTTCTGCTATTAAGGCTTTCATGCAGCAACAAGGAAGTCCCGAAAGAAATAAGGGACTACCACCATTTAAAAAAAAAAAAACGAGGGAAAACTGTAAGGGGCTTTGGGCAAACAGAGAACCTGAAGTTACTCTGAAAACTCTGAAATTCCCAAGGTATCAACTGACTTACTTGAAAGTTTTCAGCCTACATGAAGCACCACATTCCTGCAACAGATCCCTTTTAAGTCATTCAGGTTGCTTGTAGGAACAAGGAGACAACACAGAGAAACATTAAGTTCCCATTTAAGACTGTACAAATCTATGGTCATAACTCAATGTTGAGTGTGAAGTACTCCACCTAGTAAGACAGTAGCCTTTGGATCAGCTGCTGAGGTTATGGATTTTTCTTTTTAAATAAGAGTTTGTTCATGATTTCCACCCTCCAACAGAGACACAAGTTTGATTAGAATCCAGATTTAGACCAAAAGCAAGCAGCTCTCTTCACTGCCCAACAAGATTTAGGAGGCTTAGCTGCTTTTTGGGGGCCATTTTAGAAATCTGTGAAAATATATTCAATTTTTACCTTGTTTATTTCAGTTGTTGCAGAAACAGACTTATTTGTTACATGCATATTAGAAATACACCTTGCTGTAGTTCCCTGAATAGCGGACAAAATCAAGAAGCTAACAGAACATGGGCAAAGCAGGTTTGCAGACGTGACCTGAAAACCATTCTGATTGCTTCATTGATCACAGTGCAATTCCATATTAATTGTTAATAATTTGGGTTTAGTGTGTAAGGAAAAAAAGCTGCACAAAAGTTGCAGCTGCTGGTTCTTGTCCTATGCATTTCAGTTATTTATAGTAAGGTAACAGAAAATCTACTACTACTACTACTTCCCTCCATTCATTTTTACTTATTCATGGAGCTGCAAGCACAATCCAAGCTCAAAACAAGACTTTAGAATCACTGAACTGGCAAGTAGTTCCAAATGGGCATTTTTATAAATAAAACATTCATATACTTGATAATGACTGTAAATTGTGGATGGAATATACATTTATACCCCTTTGAACACAAAAGCACATATGGTGTTGGATTAGGCTGACTGAATTTCAATCTATAACGGATTTGTAACTTAAAAGTTTTGAGGAGAATTAAGTGGACTTTGCAGATAGATCAAGTCGTAAGTTTCTGATGGAGAAATGTGTGTAAATGCCTGTTTGATAAATGCAAGCAAGTTTTATACAACTGTAACTGTACAGATTCTCTTGGAATGCAAATGCAATTTTAAAATTGGCTGTTCTGACAAGTAGATTTATCTTGAACTTGAAACTTTATCTTGAAAGACAGTTTTTTTGTCTCTTAGCAATACATACACTTTGTAGCTTTAAGAAAACAAAGCCACCTCCCTAGCACCTTTTACTGTACAAAATTTACACACAGAAGAGCACGCTCATCTTGACTCTTTACCTAAAGTGCATATGAAATCTAGGAGAGAAAATGCAGAAACCTTGGTTAGAACTAGAAGCGGTTAGGAGCTCTGGAATACAGTAGCTGTTGCGCTGGGATTACTGTACAGGGTCCCTCATAATATGGTCCTTGAAGTTCTACTCAACAATGGAGTGAGAGAAAAATCACAGAATTGCCTAGATTGGAAAAGATCTTTAAGATCATTGAGTCCAATCATTAACCTAACACTGACAACTCCTCGACTAAACCATATCCCTAAGCAGATAATCAACCTTGTCCCATATCTACCATATGTGGACAATAAGTTATCCCTTACGCCAAGTGTTCAGCTGCAGCATGGAACACAAAAAATAGGAAGCAATATTCAATGTAAACTATCCAGTCTCATCTCTTTTACCTGAACAAAGGTTAAGTGTTTGAGCAGCAGAACTTCTGAAGCTCTGAGAGTTTAAAAATAATTGTCAGTTTCTAAGAAATAATCAAATATCATTAGCTTAACTACTTAATACTCTTGTTAAACTCTGGAAATAAAGATGACAATCACTTCATTATTTTTATTGGTTTCAGCCACAATGAGAAGGAACTGTTTCTCTTAATGGAGTATTTCTACAGTTTGACTTAAATTTCTACAGTTTTGCTTTACTTAAATACTCAGCTTTATAGAAGATTTGTTTCTACAAACCTGAATTTGGCCAAATCTGAGGTGACACAGTCTTACAAATAGCTACTTTATCAGAATCCTTGTAGAGTAAGATGTGCTGCTGGCAACCAAGTCACTGGGGAATGGACATGGTCATCATGAACAGGAACTTCAGCAACAATGTCACTCCTTTTAAATGCAAACCCAGAAGATACTATTTTCATTCCATGGATAATGCTAAATTACCTTTAAAAGTCAAAGGAAGGGATTTATACATTTGGGACTGTATGTTTAATGTGAAAATGTGTTCAGTAAAGAGAGTATTTCTGTTTAACTTCCTTCAGATTCTCTCTCCAGTTCACTTGGTAAAGCACCTTTAGCACAACCCCTCCTTCAGTCTTACATTCTTCATAGATTTCCTCTCTTGCCTGCTAGGAGCAGTCTCTGTGTTCTAGGTTGTCGACTACATGGTTTCTTCTCTGGAACGTGAGAGATTCAATTGTTTTATGTGCCTGTTCCAATTGGATCTTTAAACCTTCATTGTCTGCCTTTAGAATATTTCTTTCCTAAACAAAAGAAGAAGTAGAGAATGGTATTTTATTTTGAATCTGTTTTTCAGGACTGACTGGTTGTAGGTTTAGATTGACTGGCATAAATGTAGAAAGTTGGTATAGCTCTTATCAGTGGAACAGAACCCATAACTTATTTGAACATTTCCACAGTCACTGATCTATCCTTTGTGTATACTCCTAAAGCTTCCCAGCAGCTGGTATCTGACAGTCCTGTCCACAACCAGCATTTATCCACCCTCCACTGCTCCTCTCCTTACAGCAGTAATCTTGGGGAAAGAACACAGCTCACGCCTTACTGCTCTACTAATGCAGAAAGAGATGTACACTAATCTAAGACAGTAATTTATAGTATCAGCTGCTGTTCAGTAATTGAGGTCAGGATCTGCTGAGGGAGCAAGGACAAGTGTGAATTGTGGGACTGACACGAATGGGACTTTCTAAAGCACCAGTTCTTATATCCACACTTCACATCCTTATCTATATTGAATGTACTGTTGACTGAGAAAGGAGTGGTCTCTACTGGAAGATTCTTGCCAATTGTCTTACCTCTGTCTTAATAAACCAATCATCTTTAATAAAAGATGAGCTGACTTTATCAACAGCAAAGGATACTTTGAAAGTTAAATTGATCATTCAAGGATCAGGCTGTTGTTCTGTTGTTGGCCTGTTTCCATGTTGGTCCATCTCAGAATAATGATAGTAATAAGTAAAGTATGAAAATCAGTCCGCCTTTATTCCTCACAATCACATCTGGATCCATCCATCAGTCACATTGTTGATATGGTGATAGTCTCTTTAATCTGTCTGGAAATGTGTTAGTTCTACAAACCTGAATTTGGGCCAAATCTGAGGTGACACAGTCTTATGAATAGCTACTTTGTCAGAACACGTGTAGAGTAAGGTGAGCCACAACTGGGCTGATGCAGGTGAAGTCTAGCAAGAGGCATCATGTCTGTTCATACAGCAAAATTTCTTGGTGACTTCGAGTTATCAAAAAAAAGAAGCGATTCACTGTCAGTTGAACAAAAGCAGAGCTCCCCACCCTGTATATTCTGTCACTTAGAGGGGCAGAGGACGCTCATTTGATGAGGTAGCATCCTGTCCTAAGCGGTTGAATTATCTTCACTAAAGACTGATGGGGATCAGTGTAATCATAACGAGGACTTCAAAGTTTATTCCCTAAGCCCTGTACTAGTACTAAAAATTATGCTTGAAGTGAAGCATTACCAGAGTTAAAGTGGCTAAGAATTTATGATGCCACTCAGGGATTGTTCTGGCAACTAATTACACTGGAGTGATGTGACACCTTCCCACCCAGCCACTCCCTCACACCCTCCAACCACTTTACAGTACTGTTGTGTAAAACAGAATTTGTTTCATCATGTGCATACCTGCTCAAGTTCCTGGTATGAGGGTTTACAGCTGTGGTGCTCCTCCTTCATTTTATGGCTGGACTCCTTGTTTTCCCATTTAACATACGCCTTTTTGCGGCCTAGAATTGGGCTTGGACATGGAGATGGTGGAGCTGGCTGGAGATAAGGATTTTCTGGCATCCTATGTTCTTTCTTCTCTTCTTTTCTTGACTTCCTATGAGATACATCACCAGTCAGCAGTACAAGATCAGTCTGTGTACCTTTATGAACCACAGCTGGTTTCAGTCTCACTGAGATTTTCTGAGCTGAGGAACCCATGAGCATAATGGTTCGGTCCTTGCTGTCTTCGTTGTGTTCCACTACTTCTCCATTTGGAAATGTGAACAGTCCTTCTTCTTGTCCTGTAGAATATATGTGGTAAACTGAGTCAAGGTCTTACAAGGAGGCACAGTAATAAAATATTATTTTAGTAAATAAAACAATATTTATTCTTTATTGATACTACATTAATTGCTCTCCAAAACAGGTGTTAATGGAAGTTTCTCAATGTTGTGTCTCTTGGAACAACTTCTTGCCCTGTCTTAGTAACATAACTATGAATCAGGAAGACAAGAACCTCTAGATGGCTTTTATATAGACCATCGATCTTAGTGACTAGGCTGGATGATTAAACCTAGCTGTTAGTTCAGCATTATCACAACTTGCATCTCATCCACTATAACAATCATCCATATAACGATGTTTTTAATTTTGCATTGTTTTAGTATAGCTTATCCTAAAATGTCTTAACTTTTGCAGTTAAAAGTAAAAACTGAGCAAGGGGAACCTCACGAGCTTAGAAGCAGTGGGCAAAAGATGTGATTAAAAGGATTTTTAAAAGACCTGTTTCAGATAAAGTAATTTCTGTTGTTGGAAAGAAAACAAAGTAAGATTGTACGTTCAAAAACGGAGGGAAAGAACAAAGCCAGTTCTGTAGCTGCTGCAAGTTTTGGAGAATTAAATGAGGGTATGGATTAACAGATGAGGCTTAACACCTTCAACGTAGACCTGAATTCTCATTCTTTGACATGACGTAGCATTGACAGGTACCACATTCTGCTGCCCTGGGTGGTGGTGGGGCAACATGCTACAGTTCAATCTCTATAAGCGTGACGTCCCATGAGGTGGTTATTATGCAATGCTGCAGCCATTGCAGGTGCAATCATAGAGATGCACGTGCTCAGCTGTCAAGAGAAATTGGACACAATTGCATTGTGCTCTGTGTAAGTGCTAATAGGAAGCCTAAGATGGAATCCAGCAGCATGAGTCTTAAATACAACACAAAAAGATTATCAGTGTGTACAAAGTGGATTTAAAGAACATTAGCTACAAGCAAAAAGCAGGAGAGGAATTCAAAGAAAGTCACTAGGGAGAAAGTCAGAGAGTTGGAACAGCAAAATCAAAAGAAAAACTGAACAGAAGTAGTCTGAGGTCTTATTCAAGGACAGCACTTCTTCCTTTGGAGGCCTGCATGGTAATGCACAATATGACAAGTTATGCGGCTTGCTTGATGTAAGGAGAAAACAACAGAGGTGTAGATTTTTCCATTTCTGATTAAATGAAAGATGGATGGTTGAAGAGGAATTGTAGATTCAGCTACTGAAGTGGAACAAATAATCACAATTGGCTCTTGGTTTTCCTAGCACACAGATACATAAGTAAACTGACTTTATAAACTTCACGTACAGAAATCTGAGTCAGAATTGTACCAGTGCAGTAGTCGCTTAATGTGACAACAGTGGTAAAAACTTGAGTGTACCAAAACCTGCTTGTCCCAAGGTGGGAGAGTTACAGCAACCTGCCACCTGTTCAGTTCATTGCATCTAGTTCTCATGAGAGTCTGGCAGAAGATTTAGTCAGGTTTTGTGGAATTTGTCCACCACACATTGTGTGGTGTGGTAAGCAATCTCCCAGAAAGGGAGTCCTTACTTATTCAGACTAGAACAGGAATGGTGTTACTTGGTACAGGCTCACTTAGGCAAGTTCTATTTATATGTTGATAAAACACTGCAGTTAACTAACAAAACCTAAAACAATGCTGTACAACTCTGCTTTAAAAGAAAAAGGAGCAAAGGAAAGATTATCCAGACATTTTGATCTTTTCGCACCGTGGAATTGATCTTTGACTCCTACGGGGCAGAGGCTTGAGGCAAGAGCAGACGTTGGGCTGCTGTCTGCAACTGAAGCTTTGGGCCTTCTCTTGCACTCTATCACAACCAGGTCTTTGCATTGCTTGTGACAGTTCATTCCGCAGTCTGCAAACAAAACAAACTTTACATGATCAGCTCTCACACTGTGCTGCCTCCCCAGGAGATAAGAAAGCTTCTTTGGTGTTCTCTACATGCATTACCTGCAACAACATACATCTGGTCTACAGACCAATGACATCCCTTTGCTGTACACATCTAAAACTCCTTTTCACTGTGAAAATACAAAATAGCAACATTCCATTGCAACAGCATTCTGACTGTAGGAGTTGCGGAGAATGATACCTGCATGAGGAAGAAAAGTCTCCAAAATACAGGTTGTGAATGTGCTGCACTGTTTGCACAGAGTGTTGGTGTTTGCACCCATTGGAGTAGAAGGGGTTGTTCCCAAACCCTCTGAATTCAGTTATGTTTTGCAAAGGGTTAGAGCTATCAGTTATGAGTTCCTTCATCTTTGCATTTCTTCTGGACCATCCATCTGTCATACTATTTCCGAATCACTCTTCTCCTTCCTGAGAGGTGAGATTAAATAGGTCCATAGAAATTGCAATGGATCTCAGGATGATCAGGTTTTTTGTCATTTACCATCAATTACAGGTTAAAAATAACCAAGTGTAAAGTACCTTACCTTTGCATCTGTATCCTTGTTTAATGACTCCCCATAGCTGAAATTCAAACAAACAAAAAGACTATGTGTTATTTTTCTCTCCACACTGATACCTCTAGATACAAAAATCCACTAAAAGCTCCAGTCATTTCCAGGATATCTGTAGAATATTTTGGGTTTCTACCCTTTTAATGGTAAGGTCCAAATATGAACTATTTACCTTTTCAGCATTATGTGTGTTCCTTAATCACAAACAAAAGAAGTCTCTGATTAACACATCAGGAGATCTGGCAGCCCCCAGAGAAGTTGTGGAGCTGTAGTAGATGGAGAATTCTATCTCAGCACCCTTGTTTGATCCCAGCTAAACTGGCGATTGGTAGGACAGACAGTTCTACTAAATCTTTCTGTGCCATAGGTAGGGGGCTCATCATGTCTGTACCAGGACATGGGAGTAGAAGGCTCTGGATTTAAGTCTTGCCTGATACTGTGTTTGGTGACAGAACCAAACACCACAAGGTAGGAGCCATGTTTAAACAGATAATAATACTGCAGAGAGTAGAGGGTGCCTTAAATAGCTAAAAAGGTAGAAGCTTGATATTGTCTATAGCTTCACTGGTGTACCTAGACCCATTTCTGTATACGGCACATGCTGATCTAGAGATAAAAAAGGCACTATTCCAAAAAATGTTAATTTACGAAGAAGTAAGCTTACAAATCCAGCACAGTTGTCGCAGAAAGTAGGCCTTAAGTAAGTGGTCTCTTGGAAGTTGTGAGCAAAGCCAAGTCCTAACTTGGAATAGATTGAGCTAGCCCTCATAAAGTAAGCTGTTATTTCATCCCTGCTGATCAGACCTTCCCTGAAAATAAACGGGAAAAGTTGTTTGTGAGACATTCATTTTTTTAAAAGCATAAGCAGAATTAAACATATCTTTCTGTACAGTTTATAATGTCAATAGTTTCACAGGCCAAAAACTACAGCAATCTCAGTAATCTCAGTAAACAGCTCCCAAAGTCTACAGAAGCTTATCTACACATTTAAAATGCAGCCTGTAAGGATGAAAAAAAAAATTGCATATGTGATGCAATCTCTGAACTACCTCATAGAAAACCTCTGAATAATCACAATCGTATTTTTCCATGCTTTAATACATTAAGAAAAATGTTCTTAATTTGACCAAAATACTCATTTGCCAATTCTCTGTTTGGGAGGGACAGGTTCATCTTAGGAAAGTTCTTTAGTAGTATACACTGAATATAATTTTTAAAAACTTTTTTTTCAATTATCTAAATACTTATTTTTCTATTATCTGTTCTTCCTCCTACATCAGCCTGATTACCACTGCTGTAAGCTCACGAACATGTCATTCCCAACACATTCAGAAGACGTTTTTGTCATTTATGTTTTCACTTCTGTTTTTGAGTGCAGAGGATTATTTTACTAGCCTAATGTTAGAAATAAAATTTAAACACAAAAACCACTCCCCAAATAGATGCTACAAAGTTCATAAGCAGAAGTAAGTACTCACCAGTCCTTAGCCATCACACAAAATGAGAATGGAAAACTGGCTGCTATTTTTTCAAATTCTTCCTGGGAAATGTATCCATCCTGATCGTGGTCATAATTTTTGAAGACAGACTGTGCAAGATATTAGAATAGTTTATAATGAGGATAGGCTGAATTACCACTTTAGAAAGTCTCCACAATATTTATCCATTTCCTCTCCCACTTTCTCCCACTATTTATCAAATGGTGCAACAGTCTAACTGCTTTTTCTGCTTGAGGCTAAAGAAGCATTTTGAGTTGTAGCAAAATGCAGATAAGTCAACATAAGCTGGACTAAATGCTTCACAGCTCTTTTTTAGTTTCACTAATGCCCTCAATTAGCGCACTCAGTGATCACCTCTGTAGCCAAATCAGTGTAGCTGCCTAGCTTATTTCTTCAGGTCAATGCTACAGGAAAAGTAGTTCTGTGACAGATTTGTCATGTAGACACCTATTGCCACTTGTGGAATGACATTACTGTTTGTCTCTGGTCCTAAGGCAAGGAGCACACCTAGGCCAACTTTAGAAAAATATTCCAAACCAGCATGTATCAAAGGATATGTGGCAAAATTAGAAGTGTTTAGAAGGAAAAGCAGGGGCACAAAGACAAACTGTTTACCTCCCTCTCTCCATCAGTTTTGGAATCAATCACGTGAACTTACTTGACGGTTTCCAGTAAAGTGGGTGACCCAAAAGAGAGAGAAAAAACAATGGCTGCTAGTAACAAAGCCATTGAGAGGCTCGCATTCAGATGCCACCAATAACATGATGTTGGAGTCCCTGGTAGAAATGGACTCCCTGGCTCCTTGGAAGAGTGACTCTGGAAGTATGCAAACCAGCATTCATGCTTCCTGCTGGCTCCTCAGCCATTTAAGGCATTTCCACCCATGCCTCATGAGCCGCCACTGCTATTTACAGCTACACAGATGTATCTATTTGTGAGGACAAGAAGTGTTTACAAACTCAGCACAGCTTTGAATCTGTCCAGTATTTTTTCCCTTCTTTCTATCTTCCCAGACCTAAAGATTAAGGCTATGGCTGATACATCATGTAAATGGGACAACCATACTTACATCTACCATCCTCTGAACATGTTTGCTGATGGTTTTTGGATCAGGTTTTGGGGCTACTCCTGAGGCCCAGTCTGCAACTACTGGTGGTCTGGAAGGCGTCAAAGGCTAGAATAGAATGGAACAGAACTTCATTAGTACCACATTGAGAGATTTTCAGTATTAAACTTCTTTCATTTTTGACAATGAACCATATAATACAGCACTGCAGAAATGACCTGTTGGACCCAACATCATACTTTTGATAGTTACGTGGTACTTCAGAGGAAGCTCTTCCCTGAACTGTCCAGAACAGCTGTAATTCCTTAAATTGTCACAGTTCACTGACAGCCCTGTAAATTCACTGCCTTTTTCATATTTATAAAACAGGAACAAAACTACAATATAACACCCATGGGGTTCATAATTTGAATCATATAAGAATTCTTCATTTAAAAGAATCTGTATCTAAATTGCCAAAATTGAGCCTGATGTCACGTCTCTACACACATAACTTCATTTATGTTTGTGTTCATATTATAAAACTTGATATGGTGCCAACAATCCCATATAGCTTAGGCTTCATCATCAATCAAACAATTTATGCTTTAACAGATTTTGCTCAGTTTATAAAGCTAAAATTATTTCAACTTAGCATAAAATAAAATGAATGCAATGGATAAAAGTTACATTACTCGCTTTAAAAAAAAAAAACATTTTCTTAAGAATATGTCAAGGCTCTTACAGCAGCTCGGTGACTTCGTGGCTCTCGTGCATATGAAAGCTCATAAATTTCATCTTCTGTGTAGTAAAGATCAAGGGACAGCTGAAAACAAGCACAACATTAATTTAATCCAAAACAGTCACTGATACTTGATAAACATGTTCCTGGCATGCATTAATATTTTTTGGTGGATTAATTTTTAATTTAGGGTGCACTCATTAAAAATACGCTTGAGCTGCAGAGGTGTTCACAGTGATTTGAAATGGGTACATTTCTAAATTCCAGGCTGTTACTGCCGTTATCTGGAAATCTGTAACATTACACAGCTACAGTCATTAGCACAGCCACCGACTGTAGGCATAATCGGTCAGTTAATATGTAACCTGAAAAAGCCTGTCACTCCCATAATATTTAAGTGGTCTATCATGCAACTAAGCACTAAAACACCATTTCAATGAAACTGTCCACCAGCTTATTAAATTATCAAAAAATTATTGTTTAAGCTTGTACTTAGCTAATCCAGCTGTGACCATGTTGAACTAAGAAATATACGATGAGAATAAAAGACTTGCATGGATTTAGTGAGAACCTTTAGCTGTCAACAGGAGTTATGTATGAGAAACATTACACCTGGCTAAAAAAGGGAATTTGAAAAAAGAGTCAAATTTATAGCTTTGCTTTTGCACATGTCCTGAAAAATAGTATAGCAAACATTTTATTGACTGGAAACAAATTTCAGCATAAGATTGAAGACACTTTTTAAATATCTACATGAAAATGTTCACACTAGATGTAACTGAATAGAAAAGCCAGGCATAAATGTTTTACAAGCCTCAACCTATGGCAAGCCGAAAGAAAATATAAACTTGTTACAACAGAGTGTGAAGATTGCTGCAGCCATATGTATATAAATGAAGAAACCAAAATACGCTATTTTATCCAGTGAATAACCTTGCTCACATTGCAGATACACAGTAATTTTCTTGTGAACAACTGCAGGAATTACTGGTGTAGTAATAACAGTGAATAATTTTAGATTCTTGGGGAAATCTTAAAGCAGCTTCTGACTCTCAAAAAAACAAAACTCCAAATGTTACAATACTTCTATGAATTATTGACTTATGTATGTAATTACTAATACCTCTTCAAACTGCTTTGCACCTGCTAATGGGAAAGAATATGACTAAAGGAAACAGAAGAAGGAGAAAGACTTGCATAAATCAGGGAACAGGAAAATTTTGTGCCCTGGAATATTAACGCATTAGAAACTCCTGCTTTGAAGCTGGAAATGAAGTATTTATTTTAATTTATGTCCTGTCATATACAGCTGCATGAAATTGTGGCCAAATTCCTACATATTTGTAAGAGTAATTTTTATAAAACATTATTTAGGAAAAAAAAAAAAAGTACTTACAATAATTTGAGACAAGACTTTTAAAACATTTAGCAGGAAGAAATTCACCACTTTGTGTAGCTCTATTTCAGGCACTGGACATATGTGCTTTATTTCACATGAGCGCTCACTGAGAGCACAAATAACCTCAAGCACATAAGCATTTTTATCTATTAGCTCGTTGTTGAAACAGGGCATGTAACCAGCAAGTGGAAGTAGCCTATCTAGTTTTTCCAAGCTGAGGTACTTGTTAAGGCCAAACAAAAGTGAGAAACAAAAAAGGCAGAGTTACTATTTTAATAAAAGGTAGTATTCTAACTTAGTAGAAGCTAGAACTATTGTGACATACATCCTAGGTAGCATCGATTTTGTTAGTAATATGACTAGATATGACTGGAAGAGTAATACAACAACTATATTTGACTAAGAGTCCAATATTAGTTCTTTTATTACCAGGAGAAACTTGGCTAGAAATGTGGTATGTTTCACCCTACACATCTTGAAGGACTGACCTTCTATGTGAAAGTTTGTGTATACAACTCAAGGAAGTTTTGCACGCAATCTTCTGCCTCCAAGGTGCATCTAAGGAACATTTATACCTTTCTCCTGATTTAGGCTTAATCAGCAGAGGATACAAAGCACTTCCTTAGTGAAAGTACAGACAGAATGCAGACTACTAGAGCAAAGCAGAAATAAACATTTCCTTCCCTTACAGAAATAACTGGAAGCATACTGCTGAACAGGCAGCTCTACCCTGGCTGCCAGAAATACCAGTATCACTAACTTTTTCTTCTCTTCTATTATTGTACACTTCCTTAAGGGAAAAAAAAAAAATCTTACAGTATTTATAATTAATGGCATTCTCTACTTAGTTGTTTCAGAGGTATATGAAATTATTTTTTAAATGGAAGTATTTATCTCATCCAACAGACTTACTGTAAGCAAATGAACAAGGTCCATATTAGCCTCCAGAGGAAGTGGCATTTCCTGGAGTTGTACCAGCTCATTTATGTGGTTATACAGAGAGTATAGTTTGTATATGTTAATTTTATTGTCCTCTAAGTAGTCTGGCATGCCCTCATAAAGTGATATCAAGTCTTTCAGGTGGACTCCGAGGATTGGGATCTTAAAGTTACTGCACTCATTATAGGCACGTCGGTAACTATCATAATTTCTGTAAGATGAAAGCAGTTCCGTCATTTCATTAAACACCTAAAAAGAAAGCAAAAAATCAAAACTAGGTACTGTTTTTGTTCTGGTCATACAGCCCAAGAATTTCCCATATTATTGTTAACATGTTTACTCACAATGACTCTTGAAATGTATTTTAAAACCTTAGGCTTCAAATGAGATCTAAGTATTCACCTCATCTAATTTAACAGTCTAATTTAACAGTCTACAGATAGTTAATCTATAGCCTAATCTATAATGCTGGTCTTCCTACATTCCCTATTTAATCAAAGAAAAGCAATGGGATCCCCTCAAATCAAGAGGATGTGTATGCAGTTAATGCATAAGCACAGCACATGCTCTCTGATCTTCATAAAAGCAACCTATGTCACCTTAAAATTGGAATACCCTTCTCTGGCTTCCAGGTCACCAGCTGGAATTGCCGGAATTAGAAAGTCCCGGCAGAAACCCTACACTGTGCTATGGTCCCATCACAGCATGACCAGAACTCCTACTACAGTTCAAGGTGATACACCTGTGTTTTTTTTCCCCATGGAAATTAAGAACAAACAATATACAGTCTGAACTAGATAAAATCTGTTGTAGCGAAAGATTAGACAAACAAAATCAGTCCTTTCAGTTTTAAACCCAAAGCGCCAAGCTCTGTGCTAGCATTTCAGACTCAGGATGGCCAAGTTGCTACAGATGACAGTAGTTTTTTTCTCAAATGTTTAGGATCCAATCTGCTTTTGTGTTTGAATGCTACCCCGTACTACTGCCTATAAATGAAAATGCAGCTTGTCACATCAGAGTATTACAAGAGAAACTTTAGAGAAGCTATACAAATCTTGAAGAAAGTTGGGGTTGGAAGTGTAGGAGTAACTGGTGTTGTAGAGATGAAACGAGAAAGAAAAACCCTCCAAAACCAAAGGAAGTCTTTCTTTTTCTTGTTTTGTCTCCCTTTCTCTTCATCTTATTCAATGAAGTAAGGTTTTTTTGTGTGTGTGCGATGACGAAAAAGTTAAAGGTTATCTTATTTGTAAAACATAGAAGAGCAATACCAACCTTAATTATATCATGAGGAACACATGAGCTTGTTTCCTTGAGTCTGGAAATGGAACTGTGACAGAGACCTCCTATCACTGCCATCAGTGTATTGAAATTCTGCAGCTGGTGGAGCTTCTGTGTTGACATAAAAAAAAACCAAACCAGTATTTATTATTTAAAGGTTCAAGTTGTTCAATATGCACATCCAAATTCTACATTTCCTCTACTGTCTTCCTCTAAAGTCTTACAAGTTTTATGCCACTATCCATTTGACTTCATTCATTTTGGTAATGAGTTACGATTTTACTGGGTGTAACATGTATTTATTCTATGGTTATTAAATCAGATATTGATTCTGAAAATACAGTAAGCATTCAAAGTACTTCCTCAGTACTTCTCCCTCTTCCCACAGTCTACCACAACTATTATCTTGGTTATGACTGCAGCTGAACTAGTATCCAAAGAACACCAATAGGACCATAGCTCTGCTTCTATCCAGTAAGGTGTATCTGGTAGAAAAGCTTCTAATTACAGGATGACAGTAGCTCATGCTTTGGAAAGGTATGCAGTCGTAGCTTGGAATCCACCAGCTGATTTGAAAGCAAGTCTAGTTTCTTCAGTATGGATATGAGGAAGTCACGGTGCCAACACTTCTAGCTGACCCTACAGTCATAGCATGGGAAGAGCAACTAAATGGCTATTTCAGAGAGAGACAAAATAAACATCATGCATGTCAAAATTTAACTGACCTGTGCAACATGAATGAATTTGGTGAACACTTCAGCCCGAAGCTGTGGCGTTGGTCTGCTGAGAACCATTAGCTGCACCCACTGAGAGATACCATTGCAAAGAGCAATTGATCTTTCCATTGTTGGATTCTCCTTCACACAACTATTCACAATGTAGTTTTGATAATCTGAGAACTTGAAACACAAACAAGTGTAAATGAAACCTCATCTACAGTTTCGTGTGCCTCATGCTCTGTGTGCAGATCCAGCTCTGTGTTTCAAGTGAAATATGTAAGATTTATTTTACATCTTAAATATCCATTAAGAATGAAACCTCTCCTTTGTCAAAGCTTTTTTCAGATCAAAGCAGAAGGCTTCAACTAATTGAACTAACTGAAAGCATCTTTTTGCCATAATTTGTCTGCTTGGATGAGTAGAACTGGGGCTTTCCTCCCAGCCTCAATGGCTCCACAGATTCATTGAATCTAGGCTTCTACAGGGAAGGTTAAACTGAATTTAAAATGTAATCTAGTAACTCTGTGACAGTTGAAGGAAGTTTAGCGTTCAGTTTATGTATCTAGGGCACACTTCTGAATTAAGCTACACTTATAAAAAAAACCAAGTTAAATTAGAATAATATAAAACGGAGATAAAACCATTAAGTATGAGGGCTACAGATACCTTAACATTTTTAATACAGCTTATGAGATTCTCTTATTCAACCAAAGCAATCCAGAATTGTTCAGTAGATACCTGTATGTGACAAATAGATTTTTTTAAGCTATTCTTCCCATTAAGATCAAAGAGAAGCAATCATTTATTTTTGCTGATGCAATGTTTATCCATTCTCTTGATTTATTGATTAATAAGAATACACGAGAATCTGAATCATCAGAAAATGTGACACAGGATTTATACATTCATTCTTTACTATGACCACTAATATTAACATCTTATCAGAAACATTCATAGCTGTAATAGACACATATTCCTTTCTTAAGGCCACAGGAATATGCTGAATGGCACTGACCCTTAAGAAAAAGTCATAAATTGTCAGGCTGCTGTTTGTTTTTTGCTCTCCCTCTCTCACTTCCTCTCCACTTTCTAACTTTTTTTCATCCATTCAGTAAGAACTATTAGCACTTTAAAAAGCAGGTATGACAGCAGACATCTCTGGATTTGTTCTCTTACTAAATTGAAAGTGGAGGAAACATTAAGAGTAATAAGTAGAGCTGTCTCTGAGGTTACATGGTATGTACTTACAATTACCATTTGAATTTTGAATGCTAGCCAGATTTGACTGGATATTGACATTTAAGCAACTGCTCTATACAGGTAATTTTTCAGTCTCTGACTACCTAACTAGGGACTTCATAGCAGTTTCAGTACAATTATGAATTGGTTTGATTAGTTTATATTTTGTTCTCAGCAGCTCTGTCCTTCAGAAAGAACTTTTTTTAATGCTCAACAAATTTATTTCTAATATATCACTTAAAGTTTCAAAGTAACTTTGGTGCAAATTTATTAGCAAGGTCAGCTGTAAAAAGATTGTTAGTGGCAGATACAGTAAAGTAGTCCAGGTACCTAAATAATGCAAGAGTCTGGTACTGCAACAACTAACATAGGAGCCTCAACAGGAAAGCAGAATCCAAATTCTTACAAAAGGGTGTAGCCTCCCTGTATTTTACACCTATAAATGAAAATGGTTTCTAAACACTGGCACACCTGCAGTCATTACTCTGTGAACACCACTTCCTGAATTTTTCTTTGCTGCAAGATACCTGGTGACTTGTGGAACATTTTGCTGTTTGTTGCGTATGTTCAGGGGCTCAAGTTTTCCTGTCTGACTTTCAAATGAGCAAACCTAGGAATAGTTATGCCAGTGACTGGTAGCACAGCAGGTCATTTGCAGCCTTTCTCCCGTCTGAGGGAACTGGGACTGTTTAGACTAGAGACAAGAAGACTGAGGGGAGACCTTATCGCTCTCTACAACTCCCTGAAAGGTTATAGAGAGGTGGGTGTTGGTCTCTTCTCCCAAGTAACAAGCGTTAGGACAAGAGGAAATGGCCTCAAGTTGCGCCAGGGGAGGTTTAGACTGCATATTAGGAAAAATTTCTTTACTGAAGGAGTGATTAAGCATTGGAACAGGCTGCCCAGGGAAGTGGTGGAGTCACCATCCCTGGAGGTGCTGAAAAAATGTGTAGACATGGCACTTCAGGATATGGCCTAGTGGTCATGCTAGTGTTGGGTTGACAGTTGGACTTAATGATCTTAGAGGTCTTTTCCAACTTTAATGATTCTACGAGTCTGTATGCTGCCATGTTAGAATAACAAAAGGATTCTGTGGCTTAGCATATAGTGAACACATTCTGCAAAGACTTAATGAATATAGTTATTTATTAATTACACATTATTTTCTGATCTGAGGTCTTGGTAAACTCAATTAATAATAAAACATATGCAGGGACCTGCATATAAAATGTATACATGTATGTAACTGCTGGAACTCTATGACACATCTGACACTGACTGTAATCATACTTTTAATGCTCGTTAATTACTTTATGTCTGCACAGAGCTTGAAAATGTTAAGATTTATGTAAGCTTTGCATATTATCACTGCCTACAGGCAGCAATCTGTGCGTGACTTTGGTCCTATGGCTTTTTGCATTAAACATGAAACATGACAAGTAATACACTGTCAGCTCAAAACAAAGTACGCTAACACATGACTGTGAAATCTTTCATTCTGTTGAAAGCCCCTTTCCTTGCAAGACTTCATCTTTAAACCCATTAAATAATGCAAACGAACAAGATCCCCTAAAAAACCCACTCTAATTTCACTGTTATCATCACACTGACTTTGCAACCATCTTAAGAGTTTGGTCTCTAATGTTCACTTGTCTTTTCCATGTACGAACTGTATCAGGTTTGAATAGAAGTAATGTAGTATATAGGGATGCAAGTGAAGCCAAGGTGCACAGGGAAGTTAGCATCTTATCAGCTACCAACACAGCTGAGAAAATAAGTGAAATGAAAGAAAACATCCTTAAGAGTTGTGTACTAGAAAGCTTGTCTAATAAAATATTTTTAACCTCCCTTACATTACAAAATGGCATTTTCTCAAGTGCTATCTTATCCCTAGTCTTTATTTTGTTACACACAATCAAAAATGACAGAGTCCAGTGAGCATCTTCTATACAGACAGTCTGTTAGTCACTGCACAAGAATGCTGCGCTGTTTCCTATAGCCACAGGAGGTTGGCATTCTAGGAGAATATTCCAAGTTTCCTTCATCCCTTTTCAGCCTGATTACTGATTTGAGTCAAAGGAGGCTGCTTGTTCCTGTGCCCAGTGACACCACTTGTTCTAACAAAAAAACTATTTGGAAGAAGATCAAATGGTTTAGTCATCTTCCTTCCAACTGACTGTTTCATAGTTGCTTAAAAGGTTCACTCTTGCTTTCTCAAATGACTGCAGCAAAAGGGTATGTACTCAGTAGTACTTGTTATCTTCAACATTCATAAAAAAAGAGAGCAGATTCAGATTCAGCTTGTCCAACATCTTGCACTGCAGGGTTAATCTTGTAATACTACCCTTCTTCCATCTTTTCTACATCCTTCTAGTCTTTGCTTTAAATAAATCAATAAATAAAAGTCACTTACTGATATTCTTCTGAAAGACTTAAATTCAAGATAGGTAAGGTGGTCTGACAGCTCCTCTGGCTCAAGGTGATCAAATAGAAGCGAGACTTTCCGTTTCTTACTGGTGTTGGCCTTTACACGCTGTGTCAGCTTTCTAGACCAATCCCTAGAATTTCTTTTAGACAAATGTTAAAACAGAATTACCCTCTTTCATAACGAGATATAAAATGTATGCCAAATTCTGATCTGCTTTTGGCTATGCACTTCCAACCAAAGTATGAATTGACACTGTTCTACAGTTCCACATATAATAATAAGGAAGGATCTCTTCCCAACAAATAACTATGTGGTGTATAGCTGTAGGATTTATTCATAACAGGACAGGTAATTTTTAAAATAAAATCACATAAGATAGTACCAAGAGTTTGACAACATAATAACTGTATCTTCGCACTCACCTTTGATGTTAAAAATATAAACATACTTTTTTGACCTCATCTGTTACCCAGTCAAAATGTATTCTCCCTTATCATTGACCTCAAGTGATCTTTCAAAATCATTAGGCCCCTACAAATTTTCTAAGTTCCCTGGACAGGGTAAAATTTACCTAGCATAAAGAATCAGCACAAAGTCTGCACAGCAGTTAATTTCAACCTAAGTCGTTCTTGAGAGGCATTCTGCTCCTCTACGTAATTCATATTTCATCCATAATGATGTATAAACTCTTCTAAGCATAGAAAATGTATTATTTATTCAAATTAACCCACTATAGGACCAATATTCTGCTATACTGGAGAGGCCTTATATTTGAATAAAGGAAATTCAGAGCAGAAGTTTGTTTTCCGAGTGTATTGAGACCTTGGCACTTACATTTGAGTTGTGTCAATAAGACGGCAGTGTAACTCCTCACCATTAGCTTTAACCAGTTCTTGAAATTCCTCCATAGTTGTGGATAGTTTAGAGTCCATTTTGAACATAACCCAGAACTCTGTAATCCAGTACCTATTGAATATTGAAAATACAGAAACACAAAAATAAAGGTTTTGCTCTAACATCAGTAAGGCTGAAGTTTAGATAGTTGCTCCTGTTTATGAGTTGTATCCTCCTGACCACTTCAGGGGATAAATCTTGCTTTTAGCTGCCTTTGCTAGGCTACCTTGATTTTATCAAAACCCCAAAATTCAAGATTAAAAAGCAGTTAAACTACCTGGCTTAATGCTGTCTAGAACTATACTACATACATGTTTGCAATAAATTCAATACTACAATTTCTAGTTTCACATTAAATCTAGATAATATGCATGGTACTTTTTTCTTTATGAATTATATATTCCTTTAAAACTTGAAATGATTCAGTCTGGACTTAAAAATAATTCATTATGCTAGTCAGAATCTTATCTATTACCTGAAGGAAAATGTACTAATTAAATATTTTTACTAGCTTACATGTGACACATTCTCACATGCGAAATATTTTCAGAGAACTACACTTTTCTATGTTGGGCATTCAAATTGATTCAGTGATATATTTTATATTTCAATTCCCGTATGTGACTTGTCCCACATTGCGGTGGGTTGATCCTGGCCAGCAACTAAGTATCCAAAGTACCCAACATTGCAACCTCTTTTCCTCTCTTCTGTTTTCTCTGAACTGAGATCTCAAACCTTACTATACTTAAACTGAAAAAAGTAAAATTGCGATGCAGGATCACTGCAGTAGTGAGTGACTGAGTAGAATTACTAAGGAGAATTACCTACCAAACCCAGTAGTTTTGCATAATATAAAAATAGCTGCAATAACCCACTTCATTTTTTTCATAGACCTGTATTAGACACAATGCTACCAATTCCTGAGCACTGTCAATTTTCACTGATGTTTAAGATACAGATTCATACAGACTCAGTTCAAAACTGTGACCCAGCAATTCATGCACTGACTCCAGTGGATATGCACAAAGCCAGTTCAGCCTTTTTGTGCAAAGCTGCTAAATTGAACCTTGAAAAGCTGAAGCAGTATAGCTATTTCTCTATTTAATGTCAGCTGAAGATATTGTAGTAGTTCAGTAAAGTTGCGGTGATTCAGTCCCAGCAGCCAAGCCACATGGGCGCTGCCTCGGGGGGGGGGGGGGGG
>JAVSBS010027052.1:17875-35486 GCA_033124195.1 Coracias cyanogaster | reverse complement strand
GAATTTCTCCCTCCATCCTCTGGCTTTCCCTGGAGAAAAACCTCTGCAGACTAGATGCACTCCAGAGCTTGTTTATCCTAGACACCTTATCAAATGAACCACCCACCTATATTTCTGTTGCCTGTAGATGACTCACTGGACAGCTAAACTCAGATGAAATGAATTCCATCTGAAACGTTCTGCAGGATCAGACACTATTTTACAATTACATGGTATTGTAGGAGTTTGAAGAGTTTTATTTAAATTTAAATTTAAAAAAAATAAAAGCTCAAAGAAAAACTACAATAACTCATGCTTCGAAGCTCAAGTCCCTAAACACACCAAAGCTGTGAATTTTTTCAGTAATCCATTTTCTGCAGTGGTAGGAACATGCTGACTTCCTCTATTAAGTATTATAATTGGTAAGAAAAAAAAAAACAGAACAGAAAAAAGTCTTTGGCTGATGTGTTAGCTATCACCTCCAAGAATAATTTTGATCTTGCAATTGTAATAGCCAATCTACAGCACAGAATTTATATAAGACATTTTTGGCTGGTTTATGAGAGAAAATCTTGGCACTCTCGTAAACATCAATGTATGTGTCTTAAAAGTAATGTTCATAATTTACATAAACTGAACAAGATAAATTGGAAATTTCAACTCTCAGGCAAAAAGTGTGTCTAAAAGCCAATTTCAGATTGAATTAAGTGCCAGAAAGAGCAAAGCCTAAAATATTGCCTCTTTCTTCAAAATGATAATACCTCAAAATTGGGCACGCACATACACACACACCAGCACGTTACACCAATGTCTGCACCTGCCACTTCCTCCTGTTCAAATATAGAGAATTTTGTGCCAATATACTATTCTTCCTGCAGTCCAAGCACCTTTTCTAGCCTAGTCATTTTAAAAGCTGGTCTACTGTCTGTTCTTGCACCTCATTTTTATTTCAGTGCTGTAAATCATCAGGCAGACCCGTAACAAAAGGTCACACTGTCTAGTGTTTGCAGTGCAGATCCAGTCAGAGCCAAACTGCTCCCTGCCGTATCTCCCCTCTGGTAAGCTCTCAATTATATTGCTCTTATCCAGTCTAATTCCCAGGTCTTCTTCCAAGCTAACACTCAGGTCAATCACCATTTTTTCTACCATGATGTTGCCAAATCTAGGGTATACAAACTTCTTTTGGTTTTGGGTTTTCTTTTCCAAATGTGATAATCCTGTGACTAGACTGATTAAAATAAAAGTGTTTACGGGTCCAATTTTGTCATATGCCTTTTCTGTGTATTTGTAGCCAGCTAAATGAAACTAAATTACATTAAAAAGATGGTTGAACCAAATGCCACTGTTTCACACCCACCTTGACATCTATTTGAAAGGCTGTAAATTATCAAAGGACTCAGAAGGGGAGAATTAAGCCTGGACAGTTAAAGATTCAAGTTCAAGTTTCCCAGGTGACTTACCAAGTTCCAGCTTGCAAAGTAGAATTAGAGAAATTTACAAAATGCAAAACTGTTTTGAGAGTCATTCATGGGATGTTTTGTGT
The DNA here is from genome assembly GCA_033124195.1 of Coracias cyanogaster. Lineage (NCBI taxonomy): Eukaryota > Metazoa > Chordata > Aves > Coraciiformes > Coraciidae > Coracias > Coracias cyanogaster. Next base: position 33,964 of record JAVSBS010027052.1, on the reverse strand, counting down.
TGTTTTAATAGCTTACAGCCATTATTGTAAAACTTGCAATAAAATCAAGCAAAGACAAGAACCAAGTTCAGCCCTGAGATGTACCCCTGTTGAGAATGCAAATGAAATGCACATAGATCTCTAAGAGTTTATTATTTTTAAAATAATAAGTAAAAGTGTTTCAAAATGGATGTTCTTTCATATCCCTGTGCTTATGAAAGTCCATTTACTGTAAATGACAATAAAGGTGTGTTTCATTTTGAACTATAAACAGTTGAACTTTGATAGTTCTCTCAGACAGACACCATAAGACAGTTCTTAGTAGATTAAGTTAACAGGTCACACACTCCATGCTGAGGAGCATGAAATCCCAAATCCTTCCAAAAAAAAACTTTTCAAAAGGTATCAGGTATTCAGGATACATACAGACTGTGAACTTCTCTTCTCCTTTTCCTTAAATAGAGTGTCTAATTGCCTGCTCCTCCAATAAGAATCATGAATAAACACATCTGAAATTGAAAATAAGCAAATTATGTTGAAGGTTAAATTTACAACACTCTCTCAAACTCCACCTTTCAGGGCCAAATCCTGAAGTATTGCTGACCAAGAGCCAAGGAATAGATATTAAGAAAGGAATGAAAAAAGACCCTAATCCAGAAATAGTAGAAGGACATTTCAACAATCGCCTTAATTCTGTCACATTTCCTATGTGGTCTTGGTTCAGTTGCTTATATTTTTACCACAAGTTTCCTATAAATAAAACAGAACATAATCCTATCTGGTTTCTGAGAGGTTTAGTGTTCATAAAATAGTTAGTAGCCCAATCAATCGTACGTGTTACAGGAATACCAGCCATTATTAGAAGAAACATGAAAAATGAAAAGGAAACCAACTTTTCAAGAAAATTGGGTTCTATTTCACCTCCACTATTTGCTGAATTCCAAAATTTATGGAAATTACCCCTCCAGTTAATAAAAGTACTCCCCCTGTCCTGGTTTCCTCTTCTGATATCATGGACACCACTCTTAAGAAATGAGACAGTCTGGTGAGGAAGCAGCTCACTGTACACCAAGGTCTGCTTGCAGAAGCAGATGCTGCCAGGTTAACATGGAAAAGAATAGAATAGAAAAGTACTGAAGTTCTTCTGTTTAGGAAACAAAGTCCCTTGACTAAATATTTCAAAGAAAATAAACCACCTGGTTTTGAAGATATGAGGAAAAAGCACACACATATTTTCAAGATGGAAGGCAGAATTCTTATATGGAGCATGAGCAAAATTTCTTAAGAACTCTGATGACAATTACCCCAACTGGTGGAAAACAACGGGCTTACAACAGCCAGCTGAGGGCCCCATCACAGCTGCTCAGAATGAAGCTTATCACACAGCATTACATGGAAGTCAAATGGGAATACAGAAGATGTAAAGCATTTTTAAAGACTCTCAATGTACATTGTCAGTGGATGGATGTTTGTTGCTGGCACCAAGAGCACATGAGGTAAGGCGTAACCAGGTGGGACGTACCCAACCAGTAGGCTTTGTCCTTAAGCAACAGAAATGCTGGGAGTAGATATTTCAACTAGTAAACAAGAATCGTAGAATCGTGGAATATCCTGAGTTGAAGGGATTCACACAGATAATTGAGGCCAACTCCTGACTCCTTGAGGAGAACCCGAAATTTAAAACACATATCTAAAAGCATTGTCCAAATGTTTCATGAACACTGATAATTATCACAGGAATATTTTTTTACGGCTTCAGCTTCTAGAATGAAGTGCAGACTCTGCCAGAAGGACACAAAGATGGATATTCCATAAGACTCCATGAACATGACTGCAACCACTCATCACAAACAGAGCCACTGGACCACTGAGAGCAAGGCTCAGTTGCTGAGATACCTAGTACTTCAGGCTAGTTAAGACTAAGACCTATGGGAGACCTGCACTCTTCCAAACCATCAGTTGGAGATGAGCACTGATATACTGGACATCTCATATGGCACTATGTAGTTCTTTTTAGAAAATTTTTTCCACGTGAACAAAATAGAAACTGGAATAAAAGCTCTCTGAATAACTACTTGAAGAATGGAATTAAAGAAATCCTGGAGACAAAAGACAGAAGTAATGTCAACTATTTTAGGAACATTGATGACTCAGCCCAAGACTTGTAAGGCCACCTTAATTATCTAGAAACTTCTATCAGATTACAAGTCTTCTATATAAAAGGTTTTTAGAGACTTTTTCAATATCCTCACAGTAAGTTCACACGTAATAATAATCTGTTTGATAGTAAGCCAAAGATGAAAAACACTCAGAATAGATACCTACCTAACCATGATTTTATTTTAAAATTTAAACCATCTTAATAAGTATTTTCTTTCCACAACACTTGAGTCTTAGTTATGGTCAAGAACAAAATTGTACCAGATAATTTAAAAGAAGTGAGAAAGCAATAGTTCTTGTGTTAAAGAGGTCATAACCAGAATATAAAACAGTAGACAGCAGATGGGTGTATTCTGATGGAAGGACACAGAAAAATGGTGAGGCAGAAGTCAGCCATTATGAACAGGAATTGAGTTAGTGAACACACAGTCAAACCATCATCCCCTTTTTAGAGGGCACCATAGAAAAGATCTTTTTCAAAGAGGAGTTTAAAGGCAGGTGATGAGATAATTTCAGGTATATTTCTATGGAGCTTCCATTACCATAAGGAAGGTAACAGGGAAAAGCAGGAGTACACTTGGTAGAGGGTAAGAAGTGGCATGAAGGGCCAATTCAAAATTGTTTTACAAATACTGATGTTAATAGAAAGACCACAGGTGAGATAAGGATGAGCATGAGCAATAGGAGCAGATACCTTGTGGCTGCTTTGACAAAGGCGACTTAGTGGAAATACTTTAAGAGATGGAACATCTTTTATATATTAATTCAGAACATATATATTAATTCAGCTTTTACAGTAAACAAAATCGGGTCTTCTATAGAAGAAAAACAACTTCATTTTTCAAAATAAAATGGACATATTCACCTTTTAGATGCTTGCAAATTCTCTCATGATTAACTCTGATATCACTGAAGTCAAGAGAATCTTCTCCATTCATTTCAGGACTAGACTTGTGCTTTATTTAAGAATGTCAGAATAATTCTTTTATTATGTAATAAATTACTCAGATTTTTATTGATTTAATTTTTATAAAGGACAATGAGGCATGGAAAATTTAAGAAGTTACTTTTTTGTCCCAAAACTACAGAGAGCTACTATAAGATCAAAACAGGCTTTGGTGATTTTTTTCCAAAACTGTTACTTCCTTAGCAATGTCAAATCATTTTCCAGCACTGAACTCTTGAGGTAAAACCTATGGCCCTTATTGAAGTTGGTGGGAATTCTGCACATAGAATATAACCTTTTGCCTTGGTCATCTTTGTTCCTTAATACACTTTGAGAGTCAAAGGAAAAACATATCCCATAAGTAATATCCATTCTTGGAGTTCTTCCCAGAATAAAACTGTCAGAAAGATCTTGCCATTTCTTAGTCCTTTTAAGCAGGTGTGGAGCTCATTGCAGAGCACATCTGATCCCACCGCAGTCTGTGAAGAGCTGCAAGGCTTGCAACGCCTGCAAAAGCACAAGTCTGAAAAATTGAATGCACCTGGTTCAAAAAGTATTAAGTCTTGCATTTCAGAAGCTTGCAGTAAATGTCTCTGATATGTCAACAAAACTGGATTCTATCATGAATTCCCAGTTACTTTCAGGTGGGGGGTTTCTCTGCCAAGGAAACAGCCTGAATGGCAGCCTTGAATTAATGTTTGCAGCAAAATTCCTTCTTTCTTACTATCATCACAATTATTATAAATTCTAGCTATATTAAAGAAACACTCAGGTATATTAAAGTAGCACCCAGAAGCCAGGTAGCCATAACTCCTGAGTATACAAATGTAAAAAGAAATAACCTGACCTCAGCCTAAAAAGAGAAGTTATCCAAAGAGAGAGCAAAGAAAGATCCTGAGGATGAAGAACAAAGGCAAAAAGAGACTAATTCACTTGCCTGAGGTGGCAAAGCTCAGAACTGAAGACAAATTTCCCAATTCTCACACCAACGCCTTAACCATAAAGCTAATCCTCTGCAGACCTCCATTTTTATCCTTCAAAACTTTAAAAAAAACATTCCTATAGGGCTCCATTTTCTCATTGCTTTGACTGAGCACAGGGGTGAAATACTAGGGGGCAGGCAGCTAGATGAATTGTATTTGAGTTACACTATAGTAGGAAAATACGTCTGTCCATTAACAGTGAAAGATGCATTTTTCATTCAGGTAAGTAAAAAACAAATTCATTTTTATTACGTATTGAATGTAGCTAAAAGTGAACATATTTCCTTATACACCTATGCTCGGAGAAGGCAAAGGCAAAGTAATGTGCCCATCCAGATCATCTTATGCAGCTTGTTAGGAGCTTCCTCTCTTTGTGTCTTGCTCATGATTTTTTCTCTCATGATTTCTTCAAACATGGCACAGACATTTGTTCTCATTGAGAACAGAGGCCAGATAAGAAATGTAGTGATTTTAAAGACAAGTTTGTGTTGGTTTTTCCAAATGTAACAACACTAAAATATTATCTATCGCAGAAATGCAAAGCTTTTCACTACACATTATTAAAGCAATTTTGTCGTAAACTGACAAGCAAATGTTTTATTAAATCTGTTGGAATTCATTGTTAAATAACAACAATGTTCAACATGTATATTCTTAAATCTCTGCACATACATAAACCATAAAATCTTGCAACACAGGTGGATCAAATTTTCTTTTTTTATTATTACTCAATCTGCTTTATGTCATTCAGCGCTGAGGCTCAACATCCCACCATCCATGTTTCTCCCATGTGTGCTCATTTACATATGTGAAAATTAATTTAAAATGAGTGAATTTATATGTTTTCACCCATACTGAACTCACTGTTGTGGTGAATTGATCCTGGCTGAATTCCAGGTACCCACCAAAGCTGCTCTATCACTCCCCTCCTCAGCTGGACAGGGGAGGAAAAATATAACAAAAAGCTCATGGGTTGAGAGAAGGACAGTGAGAGATCATTTACCAATTACTGTCACAGGCAAAATAGACTTGACTTGGGGAAGTTAGTTTCTTTTATTACCTATCAAACGAGAGTAGGGTCATGAGAAATAAAACCAAATCTTAAAAACACCTTTCCCTCATGCCGCCCTTCTTCCTGGGCTCAAATTCCTTCCTGATTCTCTCTACCTCCTCCCCTCTAGCAGTGCAGGGGGACAGGTAATGGGGGTTGCAGTCAGCTCATCACACATTGTTTCTGACTCCTCACACTTGTTCCCTGCTCCAGTGTGGGTTCCCTCCCACAGGAGACAGTGCTCCACAAACTTTTCTAACTTGAGTCCTTCAGAAACTGCTCCAGCACAGGTCCCTTCAACAGAGTGTAGTCCTTCAGGAACAGACTGCTCCAACTTGGGTCCCCCACAAGGTCACAATTTCTGGCAGCAAACTTGCTCGAGCATGGGCTCCTCTCTCCACCTGTCTACTGGACTTGCCAGGAGCCTGCTCCAGCATGGGCTTTCCACAGGGTCACAGCCTCCTTTGGGCACCCGTCTGCTTCAGCATGAGGTCCTCCTCAGGCTGCTGGTAGATATCTGCCCTGCTGTTAGTCTCCATGGGCTGCAGAAGGACGACCTGCCTCACCATGGTCTTCACCAGAGGCTGCAGGGGAATCTGCTCTGCACCTGGAGCACCTCATTCCCCTCCTTCTTCACTGACCTTGGTGTTTGCAAAATGTGTTGTCACAGAGACACTACCACCACCAGTGATGCTCTTTGACCTTAGCCATCAGCAGGGCTGTCTGGCTGGCATTGGCTCCATTAGACACGGGGGGAAGCTTCTAGCAGCTTCTCACAGAAGCCACCCCTGTAGCCTTCCCACTACCAAAATCTTGCCATGCAAACTCAATACGGCTATGTAACAGCATAAAAGACACCATAAAGTACTGAACTGAGATTTCAGTCCTCACAGGCTTGAGAATCTGTTGGAAAAGCAATATTCAGAGCAGAACAAGATCATTAGGTCATAGATTTGGAAGCAGTCCCTGAAGTTTGTATGTTTATCTCCCCAGGCCAACAGCTCTGCTTGTGTCCTGTCTGCTGTGAGGTGCAGATTTATTGCATCAGGCAAAATTAAAAGGACATGAATTTAACTTTAAACAGCCTGATCCTGGTAGGTATGTGCACCTATGTCATGTGTCAAACACACAGTTCTGCATCTCCTCTCTTCTCCTGTGGTCTGTCTCCACTGACAAAGTCTGCAAAACACTCAGCTCTGGGACCAGTGGGGATGTTTGCTGTAAAGACAGAAACTTTTGCTTCTCCATGAACACCCAGCACCCACTGCCTGGTAAAGCTGTGATGGTTTTGCTGTGCATGGGATGTGATCACATAGGTAAAAGTCAGGGGAATATTTAGGGAGTGTAACAGTTGTATTTTCTGTGAGGATGATGCAAGAGGTGAATTTTAGGTGATATGTTCTCGAAGCCTGGGGAAAAAATAAATGCCAAGAGCTGGGGTAGCATTAATTATCTGTTGCTGCACTATTTTATTCAGTTCTCCTTTTCATCATGCCAGGAACAAAAGAAACCACATTCTGTCAAGGTTTTGCGTCAAGGGAAGAGGGAATATTCTTTTGTATCCAAGCAGTTCATATTTCAGGGCACATGGGCTGGTCCTTTGAGAAGAAAAATTATGGTGAACCATGTACCATTTATGCCTTCATATTTTGGGTTGTTTTGTTTGATTTTTTTCCAAAGCTAGCACAACATACCATTTCCTGAAAAATTTTGCTGCTCAGAGTTCCAAACACTTTTCTAGACCCTGCCCACAAGAGCAGCTTTTCTTTTTCTTTTTTTTTTTCCTCCAGGTGCCTAGTGCAAATATTTCCAAGAGTGACTCTGTCCCTTGCCTATTATCCTTTTTTGGTTCCTCTTTGTGCCTTCACACAAACAAATTTTGGATTTGCCTGGAACTGTAGAATAGCTTCTGGTTATCTGAAACCTCAGCCTGTTCCCTCCAAGGTGGTCCCTTGTTTGATAATGAGAAATCCACTCCAAGGTAGTGCTTGGCAGAATTGGACCGCATCCCTTGGTGGGCGGACCCTGGACATCTGGGGGGCAGATTGCGACATGGCCTCACCAATTCTTCTGTTTACAGGAGCCATTCTTGCAGCTCTTAAAGTCATCGTGGGCTTCAGATGTCCCAAGAGGTGCTCAAACGCCACTATATATTTGAGTTTAGTACTTCAAGGAAGACAACACTATCCATTTGAATTTTCTTTTCCAGCATATTAGAGTGGCCCATCAAATCATGGCAAGTGAGTGATGTTCCCCACTGATTCTGCTCCACATTTGGGTGTTTTTGTTTTGTTTTCATTTATTTAAAGTGATTACTATTATTTTTCTTGAAGGGCTGTTCTTTCCAGTTTAAAAATATTTATTCCGTCCCTAACATGTCATCATCATTTCTGTTGTTATTGTTGCTGTTCTAGATCCTGCTCTACCTTGATGTCTTGCATATTACAGACTTCAGAAAGTCTACATCTGACAAAATTGCCCAAGAATTCACAAAAGCCATATCTATCACTAGTAAAAAAAATTGAGAGGACCCAAGTAATGATTTATCCCAAGAGGAGACAGGTCTCTAAAGCAGGTAAGAGGCCTTGGCTTGTCTTTCTCTTTTGGCTACAAAGGAAGCTTAGGATGACTAGGTCATACTTCACTGGCCAGTTTTTAGATACTTAAAAGTTAGATGAAATGAGGCACAGACCTACTGTGCAGGAGCCAAAATGACAGATTACAACACCATGGTACTGGGCACTGTCCAAAAATATTTTGGCCAGCCCAGAAAAGTCATCATTTAATCCTCTAAACTTTGGAGAAGTGGTTTGCCTGAGGTTTTCACCAAACAGGAAAGTAGCTTTGTTGGCATGCATAAGTAGGAGCAGTAAGGGAGATGCAGACACTGGAAAATTAATTAAGAAAAGAGAGGGTCAGTAGGGAGGAAACACCAAGAAACCAACTTTTAACCAAACTGAAAAGCTATGGGATACTTTGAGTGTCCTACAGGTGCAGATTTGCTTACAGAAAGACTAAAAGACCCCTGAAGAGCAGATGCCTCATTGCTCCTGATATCTTGGGAACAGATTTTTCCCATTGGAATGGCATATTTCAGCACAATCCCTCCTGCACTCCTGCTACCATTCCTCTCTCAGGCTTCATAGCAGTGACTGATGTCTCCTTAACTTAGTTTCTTCTTGGATAGAGTGAACTGTAAGTAGAAATACAAAGAACAAAAGAACATAGAAGGAGCAAGCAATGAGTGGTTAAGACTACAGAAACAGGAGCCTTCTGAAAATGGATCAAAATAGAAATAAGCAAAGAGACTAGAGATATTAATTAGGAAATGATCATAGAAAGGTGAGATTTTCTTCAGAGGTATTTATAGCAGGACAGAAGTATGGGGCCACAAAGACACAGTGGGGTAAGAACTATAAGATGGATCCCTCTACAAGGAAGCAAGAAGGAAAGATTGCAAGGAAACCCACCAAGTATTTGGGCAAGCAATGAGAAAGTCATGTGGTGAATTAATGATGCACAAGGAGGTCAGGGAGAAAAATAATGCAAAATTAAAAAAAAAAAAAGAAAAGAAAAGGAGGAAATTTCACAGAATTGATTTCTGATTTAATGTTAGCCCAGTATTATATGGACCTTGCAGTATAATGGGAGTTTCAGTGCTGAAGCACAGCTGTCATAGAAAAGAACAGGATGGCATAAAACGCAAGAGAAAAAAAAATCCACAGTTTGAATTGTGACTGGCATGCAGATAGTGAAAAAGAAAGTTCCCAAACTCATATCTGAGCCCAGTGGGCACACAGTGTTTGTATAAGTGTATGTGTAATAAGAAACTTGCATTAAAAAGGACTGTGGAATCTGTAACCTCTCCTGCAGCCCTCACCAGCCACTCTGTGCCTCCTCAGTCTGCACTTGCATTCCTGACTGTGGGCCTGGGCAACGAGTCATGTTAAATCTTGCTGTTAAGAGGTGGGGGAGAGCAAACATTCCCTGCCAGCACCGCCAGAGCTGCACCAGCAAGACAGAACACGTGTCTGATGACATCCTCATGCTGCAGTTTGCAGGGGCATCTTCGACCAAAACAAGCTTCACCTCGATGGGCCTGTGAACTGTCACATTTGGGCCCATGACACAGATCTTCTATGCTGCCTTTGTTATGGGGATAGCGGTGGTTTTGACTGCATGGCAGGATCCAGCTGGTCTCAGCTGGGAGTTTCCTAAACAGTGAATCATTGCTGATGCTGCACCAGCCCACCACTGGTGGAGAATACCACCAGGGGCTGCAGGAGCACAGTGACAGCTGACAAAGGCCAAAGGGGAGACAATGAGGAAACCACAGTGATAGGGAGAAAGCAGCAGAAAAGATTACTACATCCTCTCCTGGTTTTACTAGCTTTATTCTCCACCTTACTCCTTCATGAGGGCAGTTTGCTCATGTCTTCCATTCCTTCAAATTATATACAACAATAAAACAAGTGGCGGTGCCTGCTATACCAACTGCAAGGATGTAGCATGCACACTGCCCACAAAAGCCCTTATCTCCCATTCCCCACTGCAGGCAGTGTCCTGTGAGTGCTGGATTGGTTAACAAGGCTGTTGGGATTTCACAAACACTATTTTTCAGAGCGAATCTGGTCAAATGATTGAGGTACTAGATTGGGACTCAGGACAACACAATCCCTATCTTGCCTCAGGTCTCCTGGCAATCTAGGGCACATCCCTGTCTCAATTTCCTGTGAACTAGGAATAAAAAGCCATTCTCTGTCTATTCAAATCATGTTTTTTCTCCTTTCTTCACACAGCACCTTGCATCATGGGACCACTCATTGCAGGAAGGGTCCTCCGTGAAGTTCAAACGATAAAGATAATATGCCCTAGATGGAATTCTTTGAGGAAAAAAGAGGGCTTAATTGTACCAAGATTTCAAGAACTATGTATGCACAAAAGGCTTTTAAAAATAACTGTGTTTATTTTTAATCTTATTTGCCAGTCTTATCTTTCAAGCAGTCAGAGATAGCACCAATATAATCTGGTAAAAGCGAGAGTAATTTAATGGAAGAAGTAGATAAAATGTCCAGATGCATGTCCAGCATGTAAATTGAAGCAATTGCTTTATTGTACCTGCTAGATTTAGTGAAGAAAAGTGCAAAATATCTTAATGAGACAATTGTTAAAACTCGGAGAGTTGGTATGTCTCCTGCATGGCTAGAAAAATCAAAGGACATAGACTATAAAGATCCATATTTTTCTAAAGTAATATAGCGACGGGGAGATTGGGCTAATAAACACCCTGAACTAAGAATGACATGAGCACTATAAACAAGTCGTTGTCTAGAGAGTGCTCCCAAAGTTCATAATACATATTCTAAATCAAGAAGCTCATAAAAAGTGCTGATAGACAATTCCACTGGGAGAGACAGATCAAGAGGTGCTTGTGGAGCCACCATAAATACAGCTGCTATGGATAGATCAGAAACAAACCACCACCATGCACAGTTCAGGACAAAGTCCATTAAGTGAAAAACTTAGTTGGGGAAGGAATCCAAAAGTACGAGTAGACATATGGGAACCAGTATTTATTTCTTGTTCTGCTGGCTGACCTTGGAGAAGTTATTTTGGGCTCAGACCTGAGAAGTACTGACCAGTCTGCTCCTGAACTAACAAAGCCTTTTGAAACATGCCTTGCCAACACTGTTGTTTCTTGCAGGCATGGAGAAGGTTCTTCTCACCCCAGGACACAGCCTGCCAAAGTACTCTGTTATGAATTGTAAGGATGGCATCTGTTCTCAAAGCTGTATTTGCACTGGCTGTGAATCACATCATCAGTGTGGGTAGGCACCGGCTGATCACACTCAGATCTCATCTGCACGCACAGCACTGAAACCTTGGAAGGGGACCAGGCTTCTATGAAATCCTCTGCCAGCTTTGCTTCTGTCTCTCTGCACTCAGCTTGTGGATCTCCTATTCCAGCTCCTGGTCCCTTTTGAGGCCCAAGCTGTATGCAGGGGGCTGGTTGGAGGAGTGTGACTTCTGCAGAGATGTTGAAGTGTGACTGTGAGCGTGTGTCCATTCACCAGGAGTGCTGCAGGACTGGGTGTCCCTCAGGCCTCAATCGTATGGGCCCTTTGAGACTTCAGTAGACCCCACCTCCGAGACACCCCCCATGAACCCCTCATCTCTATTTATCTCTCAAAGTCCCACGAAGGAAACACACATCTAAGCACATTTAAGCCCAGGGTGTGCATTTTCTGGACCAGCTTCCTTTCTGAGTCGTATCAATTCTACTGCAGGATAATACTATTGATTTCAGTGGTGGTACTGCTGATTTAAAGAAGGTTGAATAAGAGGAGAGCATTGGTGACCCCTGTAAAATGGGGATAATAATCTTTACCTACAACCCAAGGGAAATGTGAAAGTTAATTAATTAGTATTGTAAATCTCTGTGAGATCCTAGCAGTCTATAAATGAATTCAAACGGCACCTGAGAGAGGGCATAAAATTGCTCTTCTTACAGAAGTTAAAAAAATACAGACAAGGAGGAACAAGTGGAGCACAGATTCAAAATTCAAACACTGGGCAGTGTGAGTGCGTTTCAAGCCCCATTCCAGTAAAAGGGTTTGAGAAACATATAAGACATAGGATGATTTCACTCCTGAAAGCAAGATTCTCTGACATTTTCTTTAAAAGAAATTGCTGTCAACACAGCCCAAAGAAGTTCACGAAAGGGCCTGTTTTAAGTTTAGTCAATTAAAGATGCGAGAAAAAGAACTTTAGACATCATTGACCCAGATATTCTGTGGCATTTATATTCATAAAAGAACAGAATATGGACACAATGAATTGCGAGAAAAATTCCCAATACAGATGGTTAACTTGCCATTCTGCCCTTCAATAGTGCAGAAGTCGAAAAGGTGATAGAGTCAGATGTAGATGGCTATTCCCTGATCAAGAGAGGAAAGTGTGCTATTTAATAATAATGAGAAAGGAAAGGAGGATTTTTTTAAAGCTGTTGGAGTGTCAGAATGGTGCTCCAATGGAGCAATATCTCCCAGAGGCTGCATTCTGTACAGACAACCAAGCCCATTTCTGAAGCCTTAGTAAGACACTCCAGTTCATTTGCAAATCCAAATATTTAAATGTGAGTGTACAAATGATTTACACTGGATCATTGGGATAAACTACTCCTTCTCCTACAGCAGTATATAAGGACTCCCAGTGGAACAAGGCCCTTTTTTAATTGTACTCCACACAAACAAATGGCACAAAGACCAAAAGCTTAGAATGTCCTTCTCCCAGGAGAGACTGAGAATGTGTTCTGTCATGCTCTTCAGTCTGTTTCTCTCCACTGACGGTAAAAAAAGACCTGGGAGTCTTGTTGAATGACTTGGGCAGCAAAATTAGCTCCTAAAATGGGGCTTTACAGGCCATTCCATGTTCTTAAGAAGTCATGTTTGCAAATACTACCTGAAAATTAGTCAGAGGCCTAAAAGGCTAATAAAATCTCACCTGCTGTATTCCTTAGGTAGTGGGGTTTTGTTTTGGTTTGTTTTTTGAATGTTTGTTTGTTTTTAAACTCATTACCTACTGTTCCCCAAAGCCAGCAGGAAGCCAGGTAACAATTTTAGGTGCACCTGTGTAAATTCAAAGCTAGCATCACTGGGAAAACAGCAGAGCTCCTCTTCATTTAGATGATTCCATGGTCTCCATCTGGCTCAAGTAAATTCGAAGAAGCAAAAGAAAATGTTCATCTATGAACCATCATCATCATCAAACTAATGACTAAATCAGAAGAGGCTGGTTAAAGTTCCCCCTTCTCATTGAGTCCCACATGGTCTAGGATGACTGTATCATCTAAAGATGGTGAGTCAAGACAGCTGTATATCCAAATGAAAAACTAGGGTAAGTATTGCTAGGTTAACTTGCACCACCATGTTAAAGAGACAATGCTTCAGCATTTGGCTTTGAATATATTTCCCACCGTAGAATATACTTTTTCCCTCTGAATGGTCCTGGCATCCTTCACCTTGATCTCCATTACCGCCTATTTTTAGCTAAGAGCTCTGTGAATACAATTACAAATATAAGGGCATTACTTCCACAGTCATCTACTTGTCCTGTAACTAATAGCTTCCTTAGCTTTGCAACTGACCTGGCCAGTGTGATCATGCTCCCTTATGTATACGCAAAACCTTTGTTGATGAGGCATTTTAACAATTGCTGTGTTGTAAAGAACCATTTTTTGATATATTGTACTCAGGCAATGTTGAAAAACCACCCTGAGCAGCAGCTGAAAGCATCAGTATTTGTCAGCTGCCTTCTGTGATCAGTGCGCTCTATCAGGTGTAACCCAGGACAAAAACCAAGCAAACCATGCAATAGTTCAAGATTTCTTTTGAAAAGTCTTTGAAACAAATAACCTCAAAAGATTTTTGTAACCAACAAAAAAGTACATTATTTATTAGCACTGAGACCCTCAGTCAGGGACTATACCTGGATCATAACCCCAAAATCCCAATGATCTCTGTGCTGCTTCTATTTTAAGACTAAGATGCATTTTCAAAGCAGCATGAGGAAGCTTCTCTGATATTGGCCTGTGTGAGTAACTGCATGGACAAGGCTGCGCTGTGGACTGCAAGTCAGGCAACCTTCCTTCTCCTCCCTGCTTGAGGATCTGAACCTGTATGTGTAAGTAGACCTTTTGATGGCCTATCTAAATAGAAAATCATCTCTTCTTACATGCATTACTAACAGGACTGGAAACCAAATGCGGGGTTTTAATATAATGTAGCTATTACAAGTAGACTATTCCATTTCCAAGGGTATCTGATCTTCTTAACAATGGACAAGGGACACTGAGGAATTAAAATAAAAGTGAGATAACACATACAAAACTATTGAGAAGGTGTTTAAAAGTAGCATAACATCTCAGGCTAAAAGAGTCCCTTCTAAATATGCTCTACTCCTCTACTCCGGACCTACACATGTCAAATACTGTTCCTTCTCCTTACAAGCATTATCTTTAATCTTTAGGATCTCTGAAGGTCTAGATTTCAAAAATTTCTGCAGTGGCTTTTGGTCCCTCAGTTTCCTCATCTATAATATGTTGGTACATTACTGTTTCTTATACAGTAATAGCCTCTGGAGGCAAACCAGCTCAACATCCCATTGTGCTTTGGTAAGATATGGAAAATTACAGTTTCTGCTCCAGAGCTTAAAATTGTTTATCTTCATTATAGGCCTCTCATGGATTTTAATGCTTCTGAAGTGCTTAGAAAGCCTGCAGTGAAAGGTGGGTTATAAATGCAAGGAGTAGTACCAATGATAATAGATTTCTTTGATTGAGGTAAAATCACAAACAAATATACAGTGTGGTGCATTAAAAGTAAAGATAAAACCAAGGATTTAGTAATCAGCTATCATGAAACTAAAGAAAAATATCTCTGTCACCAAGGAGTGTGGTTAGAAAATGACAGGTGGACTTCAGTTCAAAAGTTCAATTATACAATTTCAAATTCAAAGGAAACTTCAGCACAGCTATTGCCTAGCAATACGATTACTGAAACCTTGAAGGAATGAAATTGAGTTTGAGCCCAGTGTAGGAGCAGTAATTTACCAGGTGGAGTATTCAGAAAACATTAACCCTGTAAATGCCATTGGCAAGGTAGAACTGATCAATGCAACAGTAGCTTATTTCTGAAGGTAACAGTCAATTTCTAACTCATAACATAGAAAAAGTATATTTTCAACTTAATCATTGCTCAGACTCAGGAGTGAATTCTGTCCAAAGCCTAAGGAAAATTTCTCCATCTTGAATACTTAACAGAAGAATTGCTCTCCTGATCCAGTCAGAGGTCCATCTAACACTGGGTCCCCAATGACAGTAAATAGCATCATATGTTTTGGGGGAAGAATAAGAAATCTTTTAATAGTTTTGATGTGATAACCTGCCCCAGTCAATTTCCTTCTTATATAGGTTATCAATCAATTTATGTTTGAAGTTACTAAGTTATTGGTATTATCAAAAAGTCCCTATATTTTTAAACTATTGTTGGGAGATAAAATTCAATTTTTGCTATGATACTTATGGGTATTCTTCCTGTCTAGCTTGGTAACATCATTCCTTGACATTCAATAGTGTCTGTCTTCATATAAGCCTGTGATTAAAATGTTGATGATTTCATTTTGCATTTATATGGCAATTTTCAATCTGCAATGCTAAAATCCTCTCTATTAGAATAAATCCTACCCTTGAAGAACTATCAAAGCTAGAGCAGATGATTTCAATAATCTAGTCCAACAACTCGCTTAAAATACTGTACAGCATTTTAACCTGCATGTTCAGCACCCAGCCCAATAATTCGTGCTTGAACTAAGGCACTTGGTTCAGAAACCAAATCCTCTTTCTCTTCAGAAAGAGATCCATACAGTCAAGACTCAGTTCTAACTTCCAGATACCATAGGCAAGAAAGCTTCTAATCCCCAATAATATCAAGATAGGAGATTTAGATTGGACATAAGGAAGAAATTATTTATGATGAGGGTGGGGAGACACTGGAACAGATTGCCCAGAGAAGTTACAGATGCTCCATCACTGAAAGTGTTCAAGGTCAGGTTGGACTGGGCTTTGGGCAACCTGATCTAGTGAAAGATGTCCCTGTCCAAGGCCGGGGATGGTTAACTACATGATTTTTAAAAGGCCCCTTCCAAACAAAACCATTCTGTGATTCTATGATCTTCCAGTGATCATATGCAACAGAGTAGTAGAGTTATTCTGTGATATGCAACTCTGGTGTCTAGTAATTTCATCTTGAATAATAGCTGTCACAGAATCACAGAATCACAGAATGTTAGGGGTTGGAAGGGACCTCAAAGATCATCTAGTCCAGCCCCCCTGCTAGAGCAGGATCACCTACAATAGATCGCACAGGAATGCGTCCAGGCAGCTTTTGAATGTCTCCAAAGAAGGAGACTCC
>JAVSBS010027052.1:0-17775 GCA_033124195.1 Coracias cyanogaster | reverse complement strand
TCGCTCGGGATTTTGGAGGGAGGTGCCACGCCTCAGATTCCATTCGGGGGAGTGGTCTGGGACCCCAGTGGGTGGACTGCATCCCTTGGTGGGCGGACCCTGGGCATCTAGGGGGCGGATCGCGACAAAGTCTCTCTCTCATTCCCTTCCTCTCCCATTTGGAAGGGAAGGGGGCCAACAGAGATCCATATCTTTCTCTCCCTTATGCTCTTTCTCTTCCTCTATTTTTGTTGGGGAAAAAGGGGTTAACAAAGAGCATCTGTTGTAGGTCTGGCAGATAGACCCTAAACCTTGACAAATACGGATGCCAGAGAGGTGATTAGAAACAGCCAACTAAAGTGCCCTTCACTAAGGGCACATTGTGCCTGACTAGTCTGGTGTTCTCCTACAACAGGGTGACTGCATTGATAGATAAAGGAAGAATAGTTGATGTCACCTGCCTGGACTTCCATAAGGCGTTTGATTTGTTGTTAAATTGGAGATATATGGGTTTGATGGATGGACCATTTGATGGATAATGTATTGTCTGCATGGTCGTATCCAAAGAGTTGCAGTCGATGGCTCTATGTCCAAATGAATATCAGTAACAAGTGGTTTCCATCAAGGATCTGTAATAGGACCGGTACTGCTCAATATCCTTATTAATGACATAGTGGGTTTGAGTGCACCCTCAGCAAGTGTGTAGAGGACACCAAGCTGAGTGGTGTAGTTGATATGCTATCCAGAGGTACCTTGACAAGCTTGAGAAGTGGGTCAATGTGAACCTCAGGAAGAGGGTGAGACACTGGAACAGGTTGCCCAGAGAAGCTGTGGATGCAGCACCTCTGGAAGCATTCAAGGTCATATTGGAAGGGGTTTCAGGAATCTGATCTTCTGAAAGATGTCCCTGTCCAGAGGGACAGGCACAGCAGAGATGTTGGAACTAGATGATCTTTAAAGGTCCCTTCCAACTCCAAACATTTCCCTGCAGCCTGTGAAAAGACTATTGTGGAGCAGATATCCACACTACAGTCCATTGGAAAGACCCATGTTGATGTGGGGAACTAATGTGAGGAAGAAAGTGTGTCAGGTTATGGATTGACCACAAGCCCCCATTCCTCATCTCCCCTGTACCACTTGGGAGGAGGAGGTAGAGGATAAAGGAGTGAGGTTGAGCCTGGGAAGAAGTGTAGGAGTGGGAGAAAATATTTTAGACCTTGGCGTTGGTTTTTTTTTGCTTTTGTTTCTCAGAGTGCTACTTTTTAATTGGCAATAAATTATTTTTCCCCAGGTCGAGTCTGTTTTGCCTGTGATGGTAACTGGTAAGTGATCTTAGCCAGACTCTTTTCGGTGGTGCCCAATAACAGGACAAGGGGCAACAGGCACAAACTCAAAGAAAGGAAGATCCACCTGCACGTAAAAAAAAACTTCTTTACTATAAGGATGACAGAGCACTGGAACAGGCTGCACAGAGTGGTTGTGGAGTCTCCTTCTCTGGAGATATTAAAGTCCACCTGGATGCAGCCCTGGACAATCTGCTCTAGGTGAACCTGCTTTATCAGGGGGGTTGGGCTCAATGATCCCCAAAGGTACCTTCCAACCCCTAACATTTTGTGATCCTTTGATGTCCCTATCTCTATCTCGACTCAAGAGCTTTTCATGTTATTTTTTTTGCCCTTGCTCTATTGAAGAGGGAGAGTGAGAGAGCGGCTGGGTGGGCATATGGCAGCCAGCCAAGGCCAGCCTACCACAATACTGCATTCGGGAATTTTAAACTGCTTCCTCCATCAGCCTTAGTAGTTTGTGCAGCAGGATGCCTGCATTGTCATGATTAAGAGTGTGCCAACATTCCCTTTGTAAAACCTCTACATTCAGAGGATTAGAATAACATAGCATTAAAAATTCTTTCTGAGCTGAAACTAAGCATACGGTACTTAAGCTGTAATGGTATTGCTGATGTTGTGTGAGGCTTTTGTAGTGTGACTTCTAATATTAATTTCTGAGGCATTCAGTTCTAATGATCTCAAGTGCTAGACCTGCAAAATGACATGGGTATATTAACACTGAGCTTTGCAATGACTCACTCTCAGAGGGGAGTCCACCCACTGGAGTAATGTGCCTATGCTTCCCCCATATAACATACTGGAAATTTAAAACACTCTGAAGGATCCCAACTGGCAACATGCAGAGCAGAAAACTGCCAAGCTAAACACTAGGAAACACTGCAGAAAGGGTAACTTCTTTCTTTCAAGGTACACAAAAGGTGATATTTTTAAAATAATTGTGTAAGAAATGTTACTAAAGATATCATGTATTTATCTAGATTTTTTATGAGAAGTTGTTTTTAATATGGCAATTAAATAAGAACTATTTTTTTAAATATGTTTTTTGTTAGTTTGGTTTTTTTTTTAATTAAGCAGGGATTTGGCCTACATGGAATTTTTGTAGTAGACAGTCTCTGAAGGAATATACTGAAAAAGATCTTTATAAGAGAAAAGCTTGCTTTCAAAAGTTATTGTTGAAGTTTGTTCTGCCCTTAAATATTTTTGAGTACAAAACATGAAATGTTTGCAAGGCTTCTTGTTACAGCTATTTTGTCTCTATTTTTCTCAAAGATATTATTTCCTGGTCCTTGAAGCTGTATGCAGAGTTCTCCAAAACATTTAAATTTGCTTCAAGTGAAAACAAGAAAAAGTAAGTTTGATTAAGATGTTCATAAGATGTGTTGATACATAGTAAAGGTATACTAAAGACGGTATTTAAAGTGTTTTATTAAACTTGTACTCTGTTTGATGCCTTTCAGCTAAGGAGAAATTATTGCTACAGGTGTTTTCATTTTTAAGAATGAAATAAAATGATGAGGGATTAATGAACAAGATCCTTGTGGGAATGTGTCTTTTAGTTACTGTATTGATGTTACTGCTGTCTTGTGTATGATGCAGTAGATGCAAATTTGCTAGTGGTAATTTTTCCAGCAATTTATGAAACTAATCACTATGACAGACAGTCTTAAATGTATAATACCTTCCTTTCTGTCTTTTTAGAGTAATGTAGAGATAGTAAAATCCCTGCTGAACATTCCCAAACAGAAATACATAATAAGTACCTCAACCATTGTAGTATCTGAAACTGTCCTTCACACATGATAAGTGTTAGGGAACAAAGTACGGTATAAATAAATTCATGCTACTAATGTCCTGATGTATAAGAATGATCAATAACTAAGTACTAAATGTAACATAACATAACATTGGTAGACATCCATTCTCAGCAATGTGGGACCATAAGACACTACTTCAATAGATATAATGAAAGGGTTACAAGATGTACTTACTCAGGAGTTATTTCAGATTAAATCCACTAGTCTTTCAAGGTTTCAAAAATAAAATAGTTTTAAAAATCCACTACCATCAAAACAGACATGCTGAGGAATATGAAACACATAGAACACAAAGCTCTGGTTCAATGAGGTTCATATGACACAGTGGGTCATCACTGAATCTCACTGTGTCCAGTAGCTGTGCAAAGTCATAGGTAGCCATGATCTCTTATTCTATTGCAGCTCTCAAAGCGACATTAAGTTCCTTTTATATTCAGAGCCATATAGACAATTAACAAAAACCCTAGCTCCTTCTGTGAAATAAATAGGTTGGTACAAACAAATTCTCTTTCTCAGTTTGTGGTCAAGCAAGTACCACACAACTATTGGATCTTATGTTGTTATTGAAACTGTCACTTTTAAAAATCTTCATCACATCTAATTGTATGAAGACTCTTTTCCAGTCCTTGCAAAAGTGCTACTGAGCACAATTTGGCTCTTGGCATTTTTTATACTCTGAATGTTGGTCAAGCTGTGGATTTCAAAAAAGGTAGCTTGGAAATTAATTAATGTGGACTTAATAATTAAAACAGCAGTATCAGCACCCAGTAATTTCTGCTAAATTAGTCAGTTCATAGAGTTTATTTAGTTTATCTAAATTAATTAATTCTCCTTTCAGCACAGTCATTTATTTTCAAGGTAACTGTTGTTTTGAACTATTCAGCCATCCTAGTACAAAGAATTCAGTATGGTATTAGAGAATTACATTGTGCCTCTCTTTTCATCTTAAAAGCCTCTAAGTGTGTGTAGTGGTTGTAATGGGAAAAATGTGACTGTTTTCCTAATAGATGACATTTCCTAGGGTACGTTTCTGTGGTTATGAGCAGTACATTGCATCTTGTATAACAGAAGCTGTTAAAACTGGCACATTAAAAGGTTTCCTTGTTTTTCTTAAGAAAAAATAACACTGGTAATCTCTGTATAACTCCAGATTTCTAAAACTAGATCCTGAATTACACCAGACCTTCACTTATTGTAATGGAAAAGAGTGCAAGCAGTGTGAGATCTTGACCACTCTTGAGGTCCCAGTGCTGTAGGACAGCCAGTGCTATGTAGCACTGAGCACAACCTAAGACAACATTTGGATTATTTCCAACAGCCAAACACAGTCTTATGAGTCTCATACCATTACAAACATTACAAAAATAACCAAAGAAGCTCAGAAAAATAGGAAATCTAGACCTGCTGCTGTTATGCTAAGCAATAAATGGATATATCAGGGTTAGTTTTGTAAGATATGGAATCTTTAATGGGCCTTAATGGACTAAAGATGGAAAGTACATTAAAGTCTCTGTGCAGAGAATTTTCACTGAGATCTTCATGAACAGTTTTTGAAAAGTTTAATTTGAGAAAAGTCTGAAAAGAAAAACTTGTCATACTAATCCATAAAAAAATATCCCATTAAACAATAATTTCTGGTTGATCACAGGAAAGAGAAAATTTAAATGAAACTTTTATTTCCATTAGAGTTGGTTGAAACATTGTTCTAGTTAGCAAAACAAATTTTAAAATGGGGATCCAAATATATACTATGAAAAATGAGGCAGAGACTAGAAAAGATGACATAGAAAGACAGCTAGTATGAACAGTCATATTGTTCATTGCAGACCTGGAAAGAAAATGTTGATCTTCTACATTCTTATTTAGACATCTATTTACATGTTCAAATTACTTTCAGAATTACTAACATAATGATATATCTTTCAAAGCAAATGTGAAAAAATGATCAAATTTTGACAGCCAGCACTGTAGTATCTTCACATGCTTATTATACTAATATTTCTGGTAAGTAATAGTTTTTTCTTAATTTAAAGAAAAAAAAAGGAAAAGAAAAAAAAAACTGCAAAACTTACATATTTCACATACGATGCACCAAATACATTCTAGATTCCAGAAAAAAATAAACATATTTCTTCCACATAGTTATTGACATTTTGATGTGAAAATAGTTTTCCTTACAAAAAAAATTCTAATCATTTGATTATAAGAAATAATAATTACATTCCTTTTAACTGATTTTTATATATATATAAATGATATAAATATCAGGTAAAATCAATTTCTGAACTTGTCCTTGATGAAGCACAGAAGTGTTTCCAGCTGGAACTGATTATATTTAATCTTCTGTGCTACAGAGGGGAAATAATCCAAAAGACAACAGTAAATAATTGTGTTTCTACCTTGGTTTAAATCTGTATTAACAGTGGTATTGGATAATACAGATAAATAACAGGAGGTATCTCACATTGACCAAATAAGTACTTCTTCATAGCAATAATACTTGCTTCTGTGAGCTAGGGTAATTTTCAGTAGACAGGAAGTTTACAGTTTTAAAACAGTGAAGAGTGAAAGTCACTGTGTCTCTTCATGTCTCTTGAAAAATGTTTTCCTTAAGTAACATTTAAAACGAATTATGCATTCTAACCTTAAAGAAAGGATAGGGAAGTCTAATTAATGTTAGAGAGTGCATGTTTTCTTTTTCTGTTTTGGTTTTGTTTTAAGGATCTATATCAATAACAGATTCACATAATTGGCCTTGTACTGCAGTGAGGAAGAATATTCTAGTTCTAAACTGCTGATGGAAAAGACCAGTTAGGTTACCTAGGTCACAGACCCTTGAATCATCCTAATTTTGTGCATTTTTTTTTTCTCCTGATAAGAGTATCCACTAAGCTCTGTTTACCAGGATACATCCTATCAGTATGAGCGGAAGAGCTGAATATAATTCCCAGAATAGTCAAAATGGGTTGAGCTGCTAAGCAATATTTCAGTATTCAGGGAAAAAAAAAAAAAAAAAAAGGAACAAGTACAAGAAAAGCAACAGAACAAGCATAGAAATAGGGAAATTAAGAACTGATTTCCATAGAAGTATGCGGTTATTAAATAAAATAACCATGGATACATCCTCATCCTCATCTTTGCTCAACTTTATTCCTCTGCAACTGCTTTTGCTAGAGTAAAATCAATTAAAACCATTGTATTCTTAGTTCCTCTTTGTTCTATTAAACTCCAGAAGGATCCAAGTTGGGAGATACTGGTACTGCGGTGTAGAACAGATAATTTCAGATAATTATTCCCACATGAAATTGCCCTTACTGGAGGGCATGATTTAACACGTGACACATTGAATTCTGTGTGTACAAGCTGAAATTCAGTGATGTAGTTAGCATTTCCACACTTCAGACCTTCTATGATACCAAGTGATCATCATCTCAACATTTAACTGTTCCTACAGAGATACACAGCTCTGATAATTCAGCAACTGTAAAATATTGTGCTGTGTTATGGCTCATTATTGCCCCAGAAAATAAAGGCTTTCCATCAGAGATTGCATTCATATAGTGTTAAGGCAGGCAAATAGTATGAAGTGAGTAAGCCAAGCTACATACCAATCCCATCTGGTTAATATTAGACAGCAAATCTCCTTGGAGACACCCATGTCACCACAGCATTCCCTGGAAGAAGACATACCTGTTTGGGTCAGATAACACATGCCTAACCCATTTCAAACTGCAAATAACTAACAGTGAAGACCTGTATTAAATAATACCACAGGCTTGAGTTTCCTGTTCAGGTATTCCCTGAGGGTCACTTGGTTGTGGGTTTGGCATGTAAAACATAGCCAAGAGATGTATTTGAATTTGAGCCCACGCTTATGATTTTTGTTATGTAGCTTGAATATTACCCTGATGCATCTTATGACACATTCCTAACCTGTTCTTACAACTGATGTTTAATAACTTCACTACAATGTTACAAGTTGCCAAGGAGTAGAACATAACCATCCACTAATTAATAAATACCTGTTTCACTGTGTATACTAGTTCAGAAAATACTTCAATGTTTAACACTTCTATACAGATTCAATTGTCTTAAACCTCAAGAGCCATTAAAAAGTCATACAATTTTACAGCAATTTCTTATCTGTGATACAGCACAGTCTGAATTTTTGCCATTACTATGTATCTTCATATTTCTTGAAATTTCCTGTGTGTAGTTATCACTAGATCTCCAGATAACAAGAATTTAAATACCTGCTGTGGCAAACGGACCCATTATTTTTTAAATTGTCTTTTTAAGTCAGCTAAAAGGAACTACGACTCCCATGAATCATCGGGGAGTCTTCCAGAAACAGGAAATTGGAAGATGGAAGCCGTGTTATCAGATGCGGCAGGCTATAAATGCTCAAAAAGAAAACAAAGCCTCTCTCTCTTCCACTGCGACCTTCGAGAGAGAAAGTTTGCTACTCCCAAGCCTCCCTCCCCTCCCCCCACCAGGCCTCTTGGCCGGAGGGGGAGGAGGGGGGAAAACTGCCGCTGGCGAGCTCACACAAAACTGCTGCAGCCGCTCTAAGAAGAATCCGGAGAGCAAAGAGGGAGAAGCAGCTAAAGGAGCTGCCAGCAGAAGAGCAGACACCCCCCGCATGCCACCGCTGGCCGCTTCTGGAACTGTGCCAAGTTCAAATGCCAAAAGGTTTGGGGCCAGAGGTGCGGGAGGGAAAGCTACTGTCCCACTGTTTAAAGGAGCCAGACACCTTAAGAATCTGAGTGTCTAGTCGCTTAAAGAAACCCGACACCCTAAGAATCTGAGTGCTGGGAATGCCCTCCCGCTTAAAAAACTTGACACCCCGCCCCTGGGGAAGCCAGAACCGAGTGAGATGGGGGAGGGGAGAAGCTGCACTATTCCAAACCAGCGCCGCCGTGGAAGCAGCACCAAGCAAAGCTGCCTGCCAGCTTTGCCTGCCCCGTATCACCGGCAACGCTCCACGCTGAGGGCGTTGTGCCTCAAACCAGAATAAATTACAGGAATAAGCTGTTGCTGGCGCCGCCCAATCCAGGGGTGCCGCACTAAAGAAGTCACGCCATTCCAAACTAGCACCATATTGAAGAAGCCGCATGCTGCTGCCGAGTTGCGAGCCACATGCCGCTGCTGAAAAAATTGCGGCAAAAACCCGACATCATCATTGACATCATCATCGCTGTTGGAGAGACTCCGATGGCACCGAAAAGCTGGCAAGTTGCCACCATCATCGGAACCGCCCGAGTCTGCTGACCGAACGTTGTCGACCCGAACGTCGCCCCATGCCGGAAGAGGGTAGAAACCAACATCTACACACACACACGCACCACACCACACCAGGTTGACTGAGGGGGAGTGAGTGGGTGGGCGTGGCGTCCTTTGACATCATAATATCTCCATAGAGTAAATAAGGTTTTGTTAGAATATATTTGGTAATAAACTTGTTAAATGCTCATCAATCTCCGTGGTTGCCTACGAGCTTGTTGGGGTAGTGTCTCGCCTTGCCCTCAATCCTCTTCCCTTTTGGGAGGCGGCACAGACGCTTGTCGCCCAGACCGCGACACTCACCACAGTAGTTTGTAAAAAGGAGATTCCAGAATATTCTTAATCATAGAATATCAGGTTGGAAGGGACCTCAAGGATCATCTGATCCAGCCTTTCTTGGCAAAAGCATGGTCTAGACAAGATGGCCCAGCACCCTACCCAGCCAAATCATAAAAGTGTCCAATATTAGGGAAAATTCTGATCCTGCTTTGCACATGACCTACAAGAGCCCAAATTTCCAGGTGAAAAATTTTCAGCTGGAAACCAGGCAGGACATGCTATGGTCTCTCAAAGTGTCATTATCTGTCCTGTTTAGGTAACTGAATCAAGATGCTACTCAGTACAGTCTGTAAAGTCTAAAAAGACCTTTAAATGCCCAGCCCCATGACCACTCAAACATAAACATCTTATACTATTTCAGGCACTGTCGAGTGTCCTCCCTGGGGCCCGCCTGCTACTCCAGAAGGACACAGGTTTCCTGTAGATGCATCACATCTACCAGCTTGTGCAGTAGCTCAGACGACATAAGACACCTTATGCAAGGCAATCAGCTCCATAGGTCAAGATTCAAGCAGGATGTGTGAAGAAACTAAAAAGGGCAACAGCAACAGACCTGACTGACCCCTGACCAAGTGCACACTTTCATGGGCATTAAGATTTAGCTCTCCCAAAATGAATAGATAAGACATGGTTGCTCTCGTGGGAAGTAGCTGGATGAGCCCTTGAAGATGACAGCTTGGAGCAATGACCACACCTTTGATGCCAGAGGAGTTGCCAACACAAATAAATCCCGGACTGTTGGCGAACATGGCACTCAAAGAGAAAAGCTCTTAATCTCACTAGACAGCTGGGATAAACATTTATAAAGGAAACATTTTCAAAAGACTAGGCAGATTATAAAGGCACCAGGAGTCACTGAAATCTTGTTAAACATTGTTCACTGAATTACTTTAGATTTTAGGTTGAACTTACACTGTCAGATAAATTCCATTTATCTCCTGAATGCCTTTCTCACTGTGAGTGTTTGTTGCTATGAATTCACACCTTCAGTGAAGATTTACATTTCGTCCTTGATCGAGACAAAGATAATGTTCAGCTTCAATCATTCTAAGGTATCTCTTTTTTTCACTTAACTGGGGCAGTGTTTCTTAGTGTAACACTGAAAACACAGGTTACGGTGTTCAACCATTAGTGTAGGAAAGTAGGATGGTCTTACAGGTAAGGGACTGAATTAGTCCCCAGAGATAAAGTCTCTCTCAAACACTTCCACAGACTTCCAGCCTGACCTTGGAAAAACTACATGAGTGCCCCAGTGCATCTATAAAATCAGGAAATAAATTATTTTCCTTCCCCTTCTGCTGACTTTGCCTTTTGCTACACACAAGACCAAGCACATTGGGAACAAATTTTAATGGAAATTTCTGGTGATTCTTTCAATACAGCCAATGATGAATCATCAACATCATGGTAAGTTTGGTGATTTAACCAATGCAATTACTCCACTATAATTCAGAAACAAAAAGACTTACATGATATTTTTGGAAAAGCTATAGAAGAATTCCCTCGAGCACTCCCACACTTCCATTTGCTATCCTAACTCACTGGTCATTAATTACAAACTAATGAGTGCCATTTTCTGTTCTGCATTGATACTTTAGTTTCTCCTCCTGTGGGGCTATCAACCAGCATTGAAGGACGTGTCCAGACTGAAACCATTTATCTATGCCATCTCACGGAGCTCAGCGTTTCAGACAAAACAAGACTTTAATACAAAATAACTCCTCTTTCTAGAAACTAATTTCATTGATAATCCCTTCAGTCTGGCTCAGTCTGTACTAGAAACTAATTTTGCCCATACTCTTATTTGGATGGTGGTAAGAACGACCACGTGCCCCCGACATGTGCCACTGCCCTCTGTACTTTGTCCTGACTTGCTAATATCGTGTTTCGAACCAAACTACCCTTAAGCAACTTATTTTGGTTTCCTGCATATTTTTCCTCCTTGGCAATACAGAGAAGATTATTCTGATCTAAATTCCTTGTTACAGACTGTGTTTGATGCAACGTAGTGATTTAAACTAATAAATCTTGATCATTGTCTCTATGTACATAATGATTACGTCTACAATAATTACCTACGCTACTAAATCTGTACTTTCAAATTGTTACACTAGTTGCTCGTATGGTTTTAGCTTGGGCTAACAAGTAACTCCTAGGCACTGGGAAGATATCAGCATGATCCAGGAACCACTCCTGGCAGGATGTTCGGACACAGTGACCTTATTTTCTGTGGTTAGGAAGTTTGGTAGTGCAGCCATGGTCTGTTCTGTGCTACCTGGCCGCTAGGCCACAGAATGGTGTCAGGCGCATTTACCAGCATACACAGCCAACAGAGAACATCAAAGGAGGAACTGAGAGCGTGTCTGAAAAGGCCAAATTATATAATTGTCACTAAAACACACTGTGGATGAGCTGCAAACCTGTAGACTGGATGCTGTTATCTGATGTCAGAGAAAGAGCAAAGATGGTATCTTTTATACCACCCAAAGTGAAGGGAGAGGAATGGGGATGTGGATGATCTTCAGTGCAATCTAAAACAGTCCCATGGCTATTTGGACTATCCAGGGTTCCTTGTAACCTGCTTAGCAGCCCCACATCTTCATGAACTCTGAGCCTTAGAGCCAACCTTGAGAGAGAGGGAAGCATCAGCACCTCCTGCTCCCACACTAGAATCCTCGTTGTCCATTTTATGGCTCAAGGAAAGATGACAAGGGGTTTCTAGGGCTCAGACCATAGACTCTTCCTCAATGCCAACATGGAGAAGGTGGTTCTAAAAAAGACAGAAAGCTTTCCTGTGTTTAAAAGAAAGAAAGAAAAGAAAATTATAAGATCCCAGTAGCTAAAAGTAACTCAAAACTCAGTGTCATAACTTCCCTTCCTAGCAGGAGACATACTGAAGTTATTGGTAAAAGCATTAATTAATCACACAACTTTAAAGATCCGTGTCACTGTCAGTAATAAAATAAATACAGGACAGTGCAGTCAGACTATTCCTGAATATTGGATGTTATTACAGTAATTAAGATGAATAGTGATTACCTGTCTTGTTTGTTGATACCTTCTTGGGCAGCTAACTATAGCTACATTAAATGACATTCTAAACATATGTTTGGAGCATCATTCACTGATGCACTAACCCCTTCTATACGGCAGGCATAAGCCACAGATATTAAGAGCTAATGTGCGATAATCAACTTACTTGAGCTCCAAGGAGCAATAGTGGGAAATCTGTTTGCAAACTACAGGTTGATACTCAATCCAACCATGTTGTGCCTTTATCACTTGTCCAGGAACATGAGACCACTGTTTACCCAAATTCTGAAATGTGGGTCTTCTTTGTAAAAATACAGCATATTGATAGAAGTGAGGTCAGGCACATACAGTCTGAGTATGGTTAGTATCTGGCAGTGGAAAAGACCGGAGACAAGAAGATAAAATTAGAGAAGTTTACGTTTTCCCCAGGAAAGAGGGAAATTACCAAACTGGACTCAATTTGAACAAAAACAGACTTTGTAAGCTGGAGAATGAATGTCCCAATTAATTATTCCCAATTACTCTAGTCCAGTGCATCTTACCATAACCAAGCTTCACTACAGAAAACTGGCAATAATTGGCACTTCACAGGATTAACCTCTACCTCCCATTGTTTCAGGATATCAGCTTTGCCTCCCCGTTACCTCTCCTCCTTCCAGGCTACTTTATCCTCCTTCTTACTTCTGCAGCAACAACTGTCTTGTTGGCATCAATAGCAACCAAATATCAGCTGTTTCTCTGGGTGGCTTTGCATCCCACCTCTCATTAAAAGACAGCAATAAGTATACGGTAATTCTTTCTGCTTGTATAGAGTTCCCATCCCAAATTCTTCTGTAATCTTTTCTATGTTCTTAGACAGCCACTTCTTTCCACTCCAAAGGAATCTGCAGTTCAGCATTCGGGGAAGAGATAGATCAGATCAGACTGAGTTTGCAAAATGCTTTAGTATCCTTTGGGAAACAAGACATAAAAATGCAAGGTTCTGTATTATCATTAAAGTGATTAACTGAGTTACCATTAAAGTGCAGAAATAATGAACAGGCTGGGAGTTTGCCTGTTTATTTGTCAATTATATGGAAGCTGAGATTGAGCCAGTTTTTAAACGTGCAGCCTCAACTGTCCAGCATACAGTGTAAGAGGTGTGAAGATGATACTGCCTGGATATGCTAGCATAACAAAAACATAAAGGACCTAACTGCCTTCTGAGCTGGGAAGAACACTTAGGTTATATCAAACTTTTACAACAGAGGGAAGTGAGATCCCAGCACATAAATGCTAAAGAGGGTAGGAGCCAGTGTAGAGTGCTGAGGAACACCATGGTTTATCTCATCAGGCTCAAAGCATTATCTAACAACAAAAACTGAGTACAGACGGAGAAAAAAAGGTTTAAACCACTCTAGTGGGGTAGCAGAAAACTCTATGTATGTCTCGAGTTGCTCCATGATCTTGAGAGGCCAGAATAATCTGAACCACTTGAAATAGGAGACAGACAGCAGTCTGCATCATGATACAAACAGCAGAGTATTCCAATGTCCTTTAGAGGGGCTGTTGGGTGGTGGCAAGGACATCACACAGCACAGAGGAAGAGGGTCCTAGCACATGACTAGAGCATCAGGGGAAACACAAAACACAGATGTGCTTATATTCTTCACACGCATAAGCAAGCGATGAAAGAACAGATTGTATCAGGTACTCCTGAAGAAATGTAATACAAAAGGGAGTAAGGAGGGCTGTGTTGTTCAGACAGCGTGAAAACTACATCAGACCTGGTATAAGTAATACCTAGGAGGATGAGACCAATCATTAAAGAACTTGTTTGGAACTCAGGTCCCATCTTGCTCAGTTTCCACACGACCTTAGGTAAGTCACTCAGATCCTCGGAGCAACATGT
The DNA here is from genome assembly GCA_033124195.1 of Coracias cyanogaster. NCBI lineage: Eukaryota > Metazoa > Chordata > Aves > Coraciiformes > Coraciidae > Coracias > Coracias cyanogaster. Next base: position 4,090 of record JAVSBS010027052.1, on the reverse strand, counting down.
GCACTTCATTCCTGCTGACTTAAACAGAAGGTAATATCCTTGAAAGACCAGACACAATCTTTCTGAACTTCATTTTTCCATCTGTAAACCAAGGATAGCAGCACCTCACTCTGCTTGGGTTTTAAGAAGAGAAACACATTAAAGATGATGAAGAGTTTGCTTACAACAGTAGCAAAGAATATATGAGCAATGAAGGTAAGGTAAACAATGAGACACTAATAACTTGTGTCTTACTTGTTTGTAAATACTGTAGACATTGAGTCCCATTCATTCTTGGTACAATCTCATTAATGAGGCCACATTCTGCATTGCCTGTCTTTATCTTCCTAATGATCCCTATGGAAAATTGAGGCAGAGGAAATGAGAAGCTTTATTGTACTTAATATCCAAAGTGACAAGTCTTTCGAAAGTGGTGAAATGAGATTCTTCTGCACAGGTACAGTGACGACGCTTGAAAGAAGCCCGTTGCTGGATTAAACAGGGTAATTGCAGTACAATTAGGTACAAGCACTTAACTCCCCTCTTCCAAATTCTCAATTATAGTAATAAAAATGCTTTTGTTTTGCCTTTTGTGCTTCATGACTTACAAATGCTCCTGTCTTCTGCAGCTCAAGAGAAAAAAAAAGAGAAAGAAAGAGCTCTGACACATTTCCAATGCAAGTGGTACAGCATTCCTCATGATACATTATAGTGATGCTTAAACCCTGACAGCCTTAGTGTAACAGCACAGCTAAGTCTATCACTGTACTTCCCTGTCTTGTGAAAAGAGGTTTGGATAAGATGCAAAGCGACACTCCTGAAAAAACTTCCACTGGTTTTCAGAATCATCTCTTAGAGTCATCTGGTAAATCATCTCCCACTTGCAGAGTGTGTGGGAGAAAGATTTGCCCACAAGCTGAGAACAGGATCCTTACGATTTAGTCACTCTTGTGTTTCACAAGCATCATTCCTAACAGCAGGCAAATGAGCCCTGATTCCTACAAACATATCCATTATTGGCAAATATTCTCTAAGTCATCCGTGTGAAAAAAAAATCCCCAAGATGGGGGAAGCTGATTTAGCTCCTTTGTTATTCGCAATTCTTTTCTCACAGGATTTGAAGGGCACTTATGTCACTTGACAGTTTCTGACTGGATGGCTTGAACTTTTTTAAAAATGTAATTAGGCAAATAACAAAAAAGAAATAACCACTGGTGAAGAGCAGATCTCTTTCTATGTGATTATTTTTCTTTGTGTGCGGATCTGGGTATTTAAATAAAGGAGGAATGGGGAATTGCTAAGCCCTAACCAAATCTGGCTTTGATTTTAACCTGTCCACTGCATTGTTCGTCACAAGTGCCCCCCTACATTTCATATCCTCTGCTTTCTTCCCTCTCCCTTTTCTGTTTTATGAGACAGACCTATCTAGAAATCATGCCTGTATTATGCTGTTTGGTGTTTTTTCTTGATTTTGGTGGGGTTTTGCACATTGCACAGTGGACCTCTTCTGTGGCTTCTTCTTCGTACCTTTATAGCATCCAAAAAGGCACAGGAGGGTTCACAAAGCCCCCAACAGGATACAGGGTAGAGGGGTACAAACAGGACAGGATCTTTAGGAGCTGTAACAGAACAGAATTTTGGAGGTGTCCACAATTCCTAGTAGGGAAAGAGGAGAGGGTAGTGATGGGTTTCAGGCCCTACAGAGGAAAGTGGGACTTCCACATTATCACCTTGGCACTTTTCCATAGGGTTAGTATTCAGGAACCCCCAGGCATATTTTATACATTCCCCCCCACCTCTTTTGGAGTGATGCTTGGGGAGGCTGCAATGCACACCAAGGCAGATACACATTACTGCCTCAAACATGCTTGCCCCAAGTTTTAAGCTGCACCAAGCCCACTGTTCATAACCAGGCAAGCTCCATCTGTATGGCCATTCAAGACATACTTGGAAAATCTATCCATTTGTCAAAACTAAAACGGATTCTCAGCCCTTCAAAAAGTAATACTTTTCTTCAAGTGTTTTAGCAAAGAAAATCCCTTTCCCAGAAATACTGTGGGTGATACTGTGGCCAAGTAGAGCAGATGTTCAGAATCGAAACAAATATTAATGCATATTAGGATTCTGGCTTTAGAAAACTCAGTCCTGAAGAGCACTTAGGTATTCACTTAATTTTCTTCACACGAGTAGCCCCAATGACATTAATAGGCATGAGGCTTAAATAATTGCTGGATAAGTGCCCCAAGTTACAGAACAAAAGTAAGAGAAGAGAAAAGAGAAATGGAAAAAAAAAAAAAACAATACAAAGATTAGCTGACTTTTTTTTATTATTTCACTGGAAATTTTCTTTTGTATATCATTATGCTAAAATCTGTGCATAAATATGTATGTCTGAAGTTTCATTAAGACCCATTAATCCTATATTTTATTACCTAGCACATTTCAGATGAGTAGGGAAAAAGATTCTTTGACCCAAAGAAAAAATTGATTCTGCCTATAATTTATGTAAAGTTTCAGCATATCTCTGAGATTTGTTGCAAGAGAAGGAAACATTGTAATTAATTTTAAAATGTTCCCTTGGTTTACTCTGAGAGACTGCGCTTCTAAGCTTCTGCTGTTTGTCACCTTTCAGTCATTCCCTACATTTCCCACTTTTAGAGACAACTTGGAATAACTGCAGCCTCTCCTGGTCAGTTGGCACTGTAGGCTCTTTCAGTTGCCCATAACCAGTCTCCATTCCTATTTAAGATGCTTTAGGGTGTGGGAATAGGCATGAGCTTTAGTGACCTCGATGAAACAGCACTCTGCCTTTGAAGTGGCAGTAAACAACAAAAGAGAAAGCGTGAGAAACAGATGTGGATGTTGACTGAGTTTTGAGAAGCTCATGCTGATAGAACGGAGCCAATGACAATGCTTAATGTAACGTATGAATGCAAGGCTTGAACCAATGATAACGGTGTGGCTGTGCGTGATAGAGGGAAGAGCTATAAAATTAAGTGCAAACAGGCAATAAAGGTCTTTGGTCTTTCCATAACCAGAGTCCATTTTCTTAAGCTCCACATTAGGGTTTAATACCCCCAGCTTCAGCTTCAGAAGGACACACAAATTCCTCTTTAGTACAGACAATGGCACCTAGAGAGTGATTTAGCACACTGTCAAGTAGGCAGAAGTCCAACTCAGTTGTCTGAACACAGTCTCATCTGAGATGTCCCAGGGATTCAACAAACACATGCACCAGGGAGTAGCAAGGGCTGGTGCTGCTCCACAAGTGAAGGGAACCTGGGAGCAAGGATGACAGCAGGGCAGGTAGGGCAAAGATCTCACCAGCAAAGGAGCAGCCTCATAGTAACTCAGCAAGGTGAGCATAGCAGGTCCAGTGATGGTAACGAGTGTTAATCAAGAGCCCAGATTGCCACACAAGACCACAGTGATAAGGTAGATCCGGACAGGGGCAGGGACTGAATCAACAGATTACATGGCCAGTCACAGGAATGGCTGCTTATAGTCATATAGGTCAACATAGATCAAGCAAGGACTACTTAAATGCAGCTGCCAAGAGAAGGGCAGCATCAAATAGGCACATATATTGGCATCAAATGACATGGAAGATATCTTCATTGGGCTGGCACAGGACCCAAAGCAGGCTCATAGCCTTCCTATGCATGGGCAATAACCTTGGACATTTCAGATGCCACTGGATGACTGCATGGACAACTAGATCATTCTTCTAGCTGCTGGCCATCTCAATGGCTCTGTAGGCTCCACTGACTGCATCCTATGATTATAAGAGTTGCCCTAGTATCTATAGGAATCTCCCTGCCATTGCATAAATTCAGATTCGTAATCTTGGAGTCTGACTCAACTGTTCAATACAGCTTAAAGAATTTGTTGGGAAAGAGGTAGGCAGTTAGAGAAAATGGTCTCTAGAAAGAGTGGTTCTTGTTCTCTGTCAAATAGAGAGAGACATAAGGCTTTTGCTATTATCATTCTTACGATCTTAGTTGTTGTGAAACAGAGCCATCTGCACTTACTAAATAAAAATCAAAATTTGACTATATATTTCATATTTTATATGTATGTGGATATATGTATTATATTTATTTATATATGT
>JAVSBS010027051.1:0-32694 GCA_033124195.1 Coracias cyanogaster | reverse complement strand
GTGGTGGAGTCGCCCTCCCGGGAGGTGTTTAAGGAAAGATTGGCTGTAGCACTTAGTGACATGGTCTAGCTGATGTTGTGGTGTTGGGTCATAGGCTGGACTTAATGATCTTGGAGATCTATTCCAGCCTCAATAATTGTGTGATTCGGTGTGTGAATCTGAACAGAAGATAGGATGTGTTGTGTATTTGTCTTTGTCTTTTTTCTCCACTTATTGAATGGTATAGCTAAGGGTAGATCTGGTACATGAACAAATCAGAGAACTGAACTTCAAATATAAACTACATTTCAGGGAAGCTTTAGAAGATGATGTTTTAACAAGAATTTTTGAAATCCTAGTTATTACAAACACAAAATCAAACGTACATTCCTTTCCTTAACAAACAATTTATTGACATTTTGGAATGTTTATAGGATGGGGGAGTTTGCAAGGTACAAGTAAGAAAACACAGTTTAATAACCCGTCAAACTAATTCAAAATAACTTACTACAATTTTCTTTATGAAAAACAAACTTCCTTGCTGAAAAAGAAGACGTTGACTGCAAAAATTAGTCTTTGAGAAGTTGCAAGTTTTATGAAAAAATAAAAAATTAATTTTGGCTTTGTTAAAAGCTCCTCTCTTTCTCTGCTCTACTGCTCCACTTCAGTTTTCATCTGCACCTCTAATCTTTTCAAGCCAAGAGCATTTTCCACTTCTTTGCTGTCAAGCTTTTAACACAGATGATATAACTATACAATACTTTAAAAGATATTAAAAACGAAGGATGGAAAATAACAATAATATTCCTTTGGATTAAGTAACTTTATATAATAGAGAATCTTCCTTACTGCACTGTTACATATACGTGATGGGATAATACTTCCTTTTAAATTTCTTTTGCTTATAAGAGGAAAACTCTTGTATGGGATTAATTTCTTAAAAATGTTATTCCTGATAAAGGTGGGCTTTTGGTATGCCACTAATAAAAATAATAGAATTATAGTTCAATATCTTCATTCCTTCATCCTATTGTGCTATTGCTGAACCTGTTAGCGTACTAATAAGCCTCTCTTCCTTTGGTTTATTATATGCCTATGATCCTCCTGGCAGATGGTGAGATGCTATATGAATAACAAATAAAGATACAGAAAAATAATATTGACACAGCTTAAAAGCTATTTATGCCTCTCTAAGGGTAGTCACCTTGTAAATTAGAAACTTCTTCTTCATGCAGCCTATAAATCCTGATAATATGTAAACCAATTCCTATGCTGAATACTGGTGTCTTGAAATTACAATGATTATTTTGGTCATATATTACCCTGTATTTGAATATTTTTCATGAACTAGAATTCTTGCCAAGGTAATTTTTACTCTGTTTGGAACAATTCTCCAACCACATACTTGCTCTTTTTTTTTTCTTTTTCTTTGTGGTTTTGCTTTTTTTTTCATTAGATTTTTTATTTTGTCCAAACACAATAACCAAAGGGAAAATTACTTGAGAGGTGAAGCATGTCAGTTCCACTATACATAGCCTGCAACATCCCAGAACCCATCTGGCCTCTGCCCTGTAGCACACACTGCATTTTATGCCTCCAGAAACTACAAACAGGCAGCAGTGTAGTTTGCTGGCTAATGCTCTTACACTGAACTGCGGTCTTATTAGAGCTGATGCCTCTGAACCTGTCAAATACAACATCAGTTCCTATCATTGTCTCATGAGCAATGAGGTATTGCTTTGATTGATCTGCATAGTTGCCAACTGCATGATGTCTTGCAGCGGTTTTTTTTGTTTATTCTTTTTTTTTTTTGGCCTCAGAGCTTGGAACTTGTTCACAGCCATCAATCAACATATATATGACAAATTCTTCATCTGGAAAGTCTAGCATTATTAATTTTGTTGAACCTGTTGTGGTCTGAGCCAACTATGATGTGGTTGTATCTAATATATTTCTCATTCAATTTAAGTGTGAAATGTTTATGTTGCAATCTTCTGTTCCACAATTCACATCTATCATATAAAGAATTCAGTCAAGAACTTCATTTCCATGAGCTTTCTAAGACCACTCTTACTTTTTGTAATTTAGCTCTTGTTGGGGCATTTTTTTTTTCCTTAAATACTGAAATTTTTCAGGATGAATTGGAAACATGAACAAAGGTACACTATTAAAGCTGTTCTCTGTTGAATGTCTTTAGGACACTTTGAAATATTTTACAGTGAATCAATGATCCTGGTTTTCCACTGGTTGACAGTACCTTGGATGTTTCCATCAGCTCCAAAGGGTCCTGGGTCAAACCATTGAGTGTTTTGATACTTTTGTGGTAGAGAGTGAAAAGTATGAGTTAGCCTAGGTGATGCATTTAAATTTATTTGAATCCTTTTTACGGCAAAAATCATGTTAGAGACCTGCCAACCATAGCAGTTGCAGTTCTCAACATGCCACTTTCAGGACTCAAAACCATGAAAAAATTTATCTTTTGTTATTTTTCAGAGACTGCTTTGGAAGGCTGCACTCCTACTCGGCCTTGCTGTCTCCTAAAATGCAGATTATTCAAGAAACAGAGGAACCACAGAGCATCTCAGTATACAAGATTCACTTCAAGGTAGCCTCAAACTACAACTTGTGAGATGAGAAGCTGGCATAGTTACTGACTGTAAAGGTTTAGGGTCAGAGCTGTCTGCTAGACCTATAACAGATATTCTTTATTACCCCCCACCCTCCATGTAAAGGGGAAGAGAAGGGGAATAAGGGAGAGAGAGAAACTTATGGATTAGAAAAGAACTAAAGACTGGGTATTGAACCCAGTCCCCACTGATGTCAGTAACGTCACCTTCATCACTGATGCTGTGGAGCAGTCAGTGAGGAAGTCCCAGACTGGACTCAGTATCAAGTGGGAACTGGATTCAGGAACTGGATTCAGGAACACACAGAGAGAAGGCAAAATGGACAGAGTCCTCCTCAAATGCCAGCCATTGAAGAAGAGAGCTTGGCCCTTGTGATCCCTCAACTTTATACCGAATATGACATATATGGGATGGAATACCTTGTTGGACAGTTTAAGGTCACCTATCCTGTCCACTCCTTCCCTCAGGTGCAGCCTTTTGCTTCCTGCATCCCTGCGGTGGTTCACAAGTTTTAGCAGTGACCTTGGTCTGCACACACCAATCCTTGGTAGTAATGCTAAACAGCAAGCGTTATCTCTGCTAGAAGCAGACACTGTCTGCGAAAACCTGCTGTTAACGTCAGAAAGTGCAGTTAGTTAGAAGAGACCCAGCTGAAAAGTGAGATCATTGAACAGTATTTGTTCTTCTAACTCAAACCAAGACACTGACGTACTTGAAAAACATTCATTTGTAAAAAAACATGGGGATGTCTGTACATCAAAATGTAGCACATCATTTAATTTCACTTTTCAAGAGAAAAATTAAATTTGTTAGGAGACAGAATTTTTTTTTTCAAAAGCATTGCTTTTTAACTGGGTAGCAATAATATTATTTATAATAATGACCGATCTGATTGAGCTTGAAAGAATCATCTAGTTTAAAGAATGGTTATGATCTGAAAACTGACATCATAGGCAATGTCAGCAATCTACTTTTCATTTGGAATAGGCAAGAAACTGAAACTAAATACTAGAGTGTTTCTCCTAATAATCCCAACTAGTACAGTATGTGAGAAAAATATAGTATTTTTATATTGCTCTAAACTTCAGACTTCTATAGCCTCTTCCTGGTTTGTGGGTCATGATTTTTTGGAGGGGAGATGAGGGATTTTTTTTACTTATCAGGAGAGCTAAACTTTCTGACATCATTAAAAGTAGCTACATTCTAAACTTACATTAACAATTATTTTAACCTTCTACATCTTAAGTTTTCAAAGCTTTTTGGACCTGAAATGGAACAAATAAATAATCAGTGGTAGCTCTGTAGTTACTGAGTAAAATTGGTTTATTATATTATGATTTGCTTATGACAAGAATGTCACTTACAGAAAAGCAGTATAATTAATCTTGCTGGCTAGTTTTCTCTCCTTTGTCAAAAAATTTGTCTCAGAGATAGAGCATTCATCCAAGATGGGAGATTATTAGACTATAAAATTCCTGTGAAAGGCAGGGCACTTTAACATCTACCTTTCCAGTTCTGTTCCAATTCAGCATACCAGCTTGCTGGCACACAGGTAGCTCTGAACCAGAAACCAGAAGTCCCCATTCTTGCTCTTGAGTTTGAGGAAGTCAGAGGGTCTTGAAGGAGGAACATGTATTTGCATCATATTCAATGCTGTAATTAAGATTTGTAGTATCAGTACCTGCTGTGTATATGCAACTGCTTTACGTAAGTTTTTTCCCAAGTAGTTTGACTTGATCTCTTTCCAGTTTTCTGAAATTTAAAAGAATGCATCTGGGTAGTTCTGTTTATAGAAAAGGTTTTAAATAGCTCCATTATTTTTTAATTTTTAATGTCTTCCCCTCATGCAGACATAGAGCTTTAGACTATTTGGGTAGTTCTGTGGGTGGTTATTTTTGTTGTTGTGTTTTGTTTATTTGTTTAGCAGATAGATTTATTCTATTCCAAGAGCAAGATGAATTTCAGTTGAAGGTGTATTGTCCAGAAATGCTCCACTTTGAAGGTGTTAAGAGAAAGGAAATCTAAATTTGTTGATATTATTAGCTTAAATATTTTCTAAATTAAATTGCCTTTGTTCATCATCTGTGTTTTTTCTTTTGTTGGTAGTCCTTTTCACATATAACAAAATCGGAATGGCTAAGTACCTTTTAGCATGTACTGAAAATCTTTCTGCTCTATTACTTTTTACAAAAGCAGCTTAGGATATGATCTGTAAACCATTTAGTTTCTGTTTGTGTGCGCTTTGAGGTACCTGTCCATTGCAGTGTGACTGCAATTGGTTTTTACTCTTCATGGAACAGATGTGGAGACTGTCTCTACAAGCAAAAGGAGATTGCTTTGTGTTTCAACCCAAACTTGCTGTTTATTTTTGTTTTGCAAGAAGCATGGAGGTTTTCTATGTACAATGTATGTGTGTTATCTATGTTTTCTATGTATGTGTGTTATCTAAAGCTACACCTGAGTGTGTAAGTATCATAATTTCCGAGAAGACAATGTAAGTAATTCTGACAATGTTCTCCCTGTGCAGAGCTTATTCCTTCACATCTATTACTCCCTCAAATAAAAGCAGGCTGCAAAATACAACTGATGCAGAAAGTGCTTGTACAGTCCTACCTAAGGCAGTCATCACCTTAGCCATCACACTGTTCCCTGAAGCTAGTGGAGATGGATAATATGTCTAGAAAAGAGGAGCAGTCAGGGTATTTCTTCCTGGGCTTTGTAATTTTGGATGACAAAATAAAACGTGCTCTTCAGCAGCAAATCCATATTCAGGTCCACAGAAATTTAAGTTATTTTCTGTACTATAAAAGTCTATGTTGCACTTATCTGGACAGGAAGGGTTGGATCCAAAGCATGTGAGAAAAAGACAGAACAGCCACAAAGCTGCTACATGATCTCTAATGTATTGCATGGGGCAGTGCAGGGAAAAAATAGAGAGAAACTCAGTGTCCCTTAGTAAATCTGTGGCTGCCTTGAGACTAACACAGATTCCAGAGATAATTAAACTGTAAATATCTGGAGGCAGAGTTCATTTTGCTTCTCTACTTTTTTAACCTCTACCACAATGAATGCCTGGCAACTGGTTTTAAGCACCTATGTGTTTAGAGGGTAGTTATGTACCAGAACAGAATTTCAATGTCCAACATTAATTTAGTTCAATACAAATGAAAAACGCCAAAGAAACAAGCACTTTTTCTAAAAATACTCTATTTATTTTAATGAGCATTTAAAATTCTTAGTAGATATGACTTCTATTTTGTTTTATTTTTATCTCCAAACCTACTAGAAAAAAATAGAGAAGGAGTGTGGCAAAGAAGGAAAAACGTAGGGAAAACCTGAAATGAAAGGAAAGGAAAATGTTCCTTTGGATCAGATATTTTTATCTTGTGAGGAACTGCTGATCTGTTTATTTTCCACTGACTGCAAGGTGAGAGAAGAATGCTTTTTAAATTACATTTAAGACAGAAACTGAAGGAAAAAAAGGCTTTTATGAATTAGATGCCAAAAACCTATGTTAAATCTTGTAGACTAAAATCTCTCTGAATTTGTCTCCAGATATTTAAGTCCTAAAACCCAGGAATTTTATTCTTACATACTTCTTTAGATTTTCTTCTTTTTTCTTTCTTTTTTTTTAAATATCAGTTGCATGAGTTTGAGATGTATTTTTGAAAGAAGACCACCTTCCACTTAAGCTTCTGTTTGGGGGTACTCAGAAAGCATCAGTTCATGTCTTGGCCTTGAGGTTTCCTGCGTCACCTCAGGCAAATCATATATGCTACTGTATGCCATAATGTCATTTGAAACATGTTAAGTACTAGCCTGTCTTGCTAGAAGGATTTATTGTTAGATCTATGGTGGCTGTGTGAGTTGCATAATATGCTGAGAAAGATCAGAAGGAGCAAGATGAAAGGTGGGTAAGGAAGGACTAGAGTAACACTTCCAACAAGAAAGAATGACTTAGGGGTTGACTGGAACACCACTGTAACCTTAGGAATGAATGAAGAGCTTCACTGGGTGCTAAACACAAACAATTCAGTCCTTGGAGATCATCTTTTCAAGAAACAGAAACTCCTGTTCCAATCAGTTTAGAGGTTTAGACGCTGCAGTATGTGCTGTGCAGGACTACAGTATCATCCTGCTTCACCTGAGAGCTCTGCTTCCTCTCCAAGCACGATGAGACAGGAGGAGTCACATCAGAGCTTAGAAAACTTGAGCTGTCTCAAGTTTTTTGCTAGTCTGCCTTTATAGCTCTGGGCAAGCCAAGTAATCCTCTTGTGATTTACTTTTCCCTGGAGAGATGATGATGATTAACTACGGAAGTCAGGCTCAAGAAGGTCAGGCTTTTAAACTTATGGCTCTAGACAAACTTTGCATGTGATCCTGGACAGATATCTTACTTCCAATTTACAGTAATGATGATAATTTCACACTCTTGGTCTTTATAAGGTCTTCCAATCATATAGCAAATTTTTTGACCATTCTTGCTCTATGTTTTGTTGCTGTTTCAGAGCTTTTTTCAGTATGCCTCAATATGGGTGTTTCTATGTGCACTCTATTTCCAGAGCTGTCACTCAATGGGAATAGACTATACATTAAAAGAAGGAAAGTTCAAAACAGAAGAAGTGTTCCAGAACAATGGAATCTCAGGGTAATGTGAAAAAAGTTAGGACACTAAAAACATCCATATTTCAAAAGTAAAAATGTAAAAGAGACTTTCATCTACAGTATTTCGAGTACACACATCTTCAAAGTAGACAAGTATACTTTCTGAAAGTTGTCATACCATGTTTAAAATATTTGTTCTTATTAAAACAATAAGTGTTTGAACTTTTTTGAAGTAAATTTTTATGAAAGTCTTTTTAAACATTCAGATATAATCACTAATTTTGTCAAATGCATTTTTTACTTCAGAGCTGTACTGGAATTCTAGAATAAAAGTGGTATATGTTATAAATCTATTTGGAATATATATTCAACATTCATTATGGAAAAAAATTCATTAAAATAATCTTTAGGGTGTCTCAGAAACACATTTTTGATAGCTTTCACTGTACTTTCATGGAAAATGCTTGTAAAGCAAGTGATCAATAAATCTAACAAAAAGGAATCTTTAAAATCATTGCATTTGCTTGTTGATTTATTTGCAGAAGTACCAATAGGGGCTACTATCCATATGCTTTGTCTGTGCTAAAAGGGAAAAGATTTGAGTCTTTAAAATGTTCTCAGATGGCTTTTATCTTTTTTTTTTCTTTAATATGGAATTATAATAGGTATTTAGAATAATATTTTGCTCTCCAACACCTTGAAACCTCCTGCTTGCTGTTAATTTTAAAAATGTTTTGTAATATTTCAGAGATGTTGTATTCAAATTGGAAAATTGACCTAATTTTTTAATTTTAAGCCCAAATTAAACCTAACTTTTGAATTTTAAAAACAATAATTATGATGGTAAACTTTTCTCCAAACAGCCTAACATTTTCAAAGCCATAAACTAATGTCAACTATATGAAAGGATTAGGAAAAGAAAGGATTCTTCAGAGGTGACAAATTTGTAAAAAACTTGCTTTCAGTTCAATTGAGAAAAGATGTCCTGTTTGTTTTAAAGGAAATCAGTGTCAGGTGAATACTTTGATCTTGCATTACTTATTAGACATGTATAGCCCTAATGAAATATTCCCTTTACTGCAACGTCTGTGTGTTGAGGTTATAAATTCCAGCCATTTTTGTACGGTAGCATATGGAAGATCCTATTAGGACGTGTGGCTTCACTGAATTGCGAAATAAAAGAACAGCAGATAAAATATCTTACAAATAATTGCGAAAGAGCATTCTCATAAAACTAAAATGAAAAAAAACAAAGGGGAAGGCAAGATCTCATTACTAACTTAGATTGATTAATATACAACTGACTTGGCATGTCCACAAAGCTAACTGAAGCCTGCAGTCCTTGTCTCTTGATGGATTTTCATCTCTGTGCATCTTACTGTGAATGATAGATGCAGTAAATACCATTTTCCAGCCTAATGCCACAGGTACACAAGTATGCCTAGCTACTCCACTGGCTAGCACATCTATTAACTAACATTTTCATCTCATATCTGAAGCATTACCGTTGTGACTTCAATGAGTGCTTGAAATGACAGATTCAATCAACAGCCAGTCCCAAATAAAGTCTATATTTCTATACGTTATTGGTACTGACTCTTTGAAATTTTGAGCAGGGAGACAAAGTCCCCTAAAAATGTGACGTAGTCTTTGGATTGCAAAACTGTTTTGAAATTTTTTAGGCAAGTGCTGCTAGGACATGCTGTGGTCTGCAGCAGTGACTACAACCCCCCTCAGCCTAATTCTTCTGCAAGACACAGTCAGAAACTGAAGGCTGGGCAATTAAGTGGCAGGAGTTGGGTTTTTTTCAGGCTGAAACACCTGATCCCTGCTTGATCCAGCATCAAAAAAGCCAGCAGCCACCTATACTCTGAACTGATGAGAACAAGTGCTTATTCTGCAGCACTTACAGAGTTAGAGTGGAAAAACAGTAATCAGAAACTCAGTGTGTATTTTAAAGTCTCATGAATGTTAAAAGTGATGTTTCTCTCTTAAAGGATGATTACTGTCTAGAGTCTAGCTGAACAAAGTTAGTCACGATGAAGTAATATAACATTAATGTTGGACTTAATATATGCTTCCACAGAGTTTATCTTATTCTGTTAATTAATGATCTCTTATGGTCCTATTTTCCTACCTTAATATGAGTCATACTGTTTACCAATTTCATTCTTTTTACATGTAAATTTCTTTTAAACGTGGATAGATAGGGATAGCTTATGAAAAATACTCTGAAAAGGTTTTGCCATTTGAACTGTCACTTGAATTGTTTGTGTTTTAACTGTTGTACAAGGTAGCAAAAACAATCTGCATTTTAGGATCCCATTATTTGGGAGCCATAGTGCATAGTGTTTAAGCTATTAGGATAAGCTGATACCTAACCAAAAAAAAAAAAGAAAACATCCTATGTAAATAGAAAGTGAGATGCCATTAAAGACTTGTAAGTATATGAACCAGACAGGTAATATTTCGAGTGGTGTATTTTATCTTAATTCACTTTTTCTTTAATACTTTTATTGCTATAAGCTACTTGCCTCATGATCTAATTCCATTAATTTGACTTGTATTCCCATTTGATAAGTGGCAGATCTTTCTTTACACAAAAGACAGAAGATAAACAAAAAGCACTTTGGACTGTCTTTGTTGATACTTCTCTCTTTGGGATACTTTAAGGAGACCAGAATTTGAGCCATCTGGCAATAGCAGTGCTGGGAAGAGAACTACATGAGGAGAACTTAGAGAGCATTTGAAACAATGATATCAGAGTCTCAACCATAAGGAGTGAGGAGTGCCATGAAATATCCACACTAATGGGAAAATGGAACAGTTAAATGCCTCACAAATCGAGAAAGTGTATGCTATATTTCATTAACGTTGGAAAGGACTAACTGCTTTAGCCAAAATGTCTTTGGGATACAGGTGTATTGAGAAATATTTCTTCTAAAATTTTCTAGTTTTTAAAGTATTTTCATTGTTTTGAAAGTTATCTGAGAAGCTGTGAAAACTTTAGGAACACCTGAATCTCAGTTGAAACTAATCAAACAATTTGCACTTTATCAAAAGACAAAATCCCTATTTTTTTTCTGTCACAATCCACATTTTTCTTTGAAATATAAAACACTTCAGATTGAACTTCTTAATAGAAAATTTCCATCAAAATTATTTTTTATCCTTGAACAAGGATCATAGAAAATGGGATTTTTTTATAGGACAACATAAGACTTTACCACTTTTTTATTTTCTGCTAATAAATCCAAAACTAAGTATTTCAGCTGTGTTGAAGTCTACATACTGTTTGCAGTTAATAGACTGAAAAAAAACCTGTTCTGAGCCAGTTCAACAAGACTGATTCTGAAGATAGTTCTAAAGATTCTTTAATGTGTTATTGCCCACATATTAAATGAAAATCAGTCTTTGACTAGACTGCCTTCTCTAGCATGGCCTCTTCTTGGCTCAGGCCATTTAGAGTATTTTAGTATTAGCATGAGAATGGGAAATAGTTGAAGTTGAAATTTTCATTAAGTTTGGAAATTCTATTTTTCCTTTCCTCTACAGCATTATTTCTAATACCTTTCTTGACAACAAATTTTAGATTACACACTTTTGTAATTTTAAAGTAGTTACAATTGCTGCTGTTTATAAAAAGAAGGAATGTATGCCTTAATATCTGCTTTTTTATTAAGACATCTTTGCAAATATTCATTGTATCTTCAAAAGTACTATAGTTGAATTTAATAGTGAGCAATGACTTGCACATATAAAGATTTTTGCAGCTTATGATCAGAAAAGTTGTTGTTTTTCTTTTCCTGTAAAGAAATACCAAGTATTTTTCATTGCCAAAATATTTTGCCAATGTGGTCAGGATAGAAGGATCCCTAGATGGCTTCAAACACATAAAAATCTGCATCTTCAGTGTAAGGCAATACAAAGACGCAAAAATCCTTTAAATTTCAGTGGCTGACCCAAAGATATGCTTTATAATCAATATTTTCTATTGAGCAGGTAGTTTTGAAAGCCACAGAGCAGCCAGACAAAAATTATTCTTTCATCACTGCCATCTGACAGCTATGTTTTCACCTGGTGTATGCGAGCAATTTAGCACCCACCTTGTTTTCAAAAAAACTGTCAGAGCACCATATAAAATGCTATCCAGGATTCTAGGACTGCATTTCTCCATAAAAATAATTAACTTATTTTTTATTTTATAAATGTTTACGTTTTTTTTTTCTCAGGATTTAACTATAGCTACTTTTCAAAACCCCAGGATACTGGAAAAGAATGCAACTCCCTTCCCTGCCAACCTCCAAACTTTTAACAGACACCTAAAAACTTTATAAGCTTTGGAAAACACAAATAATTAGGTCAATTTTTTTGTTGTTGTTCTTGTCTTCCTGAAATGTTGCTATGATTTATTAGATCATTCTATTACTTTTAGTATCAGCTGGAGTTAAGATTTTTTCCTTCAGACAGATGTACTTCTGTCTCATCTCTTCTCTCTAGAGCTCTCAAACTCTTTTTTTGGCATCCCAGCATATTCTCTTTTTCCATTCATTCCTACAATTCAGGGGTTTTATTCCTTTCTAGTCTATGATCCTATTTTCTAAATTCTGAGTGTTCTTCCTTCAGAGCTGTATCACTTTTTCCCTTCCCACTCAGTAACATGTGCTTCTACCACATGCTTGAGAATCTCATTATGAAGTGAAATTCAAATTGCTGATCTCTTCATGTTTAGTTTTAAGGGTTCCCTAATTAAATGAGATCAACATGAAAAATGTTGTGTTCTTAATGTGGAGTAGTATTGGTAGTTCAATAGATGATGGTCCATGTAATTGAACACAGGAAAAGGTTTTGTTCCATGCATATTACGTACATATTTATTCTTTCTGTTTCTGGAAGGTAAGCACTTCTTAAATGATCCCCCCAAACACCTCCATTATCTCATCTAAATAGACATGTAATAAGTTTTCAGTGGAAATGCTGTTAAGATAATGTAATTGGGGGAATGAAATGCCATGAAGAAAGATATGTTCTGATAGTCTTGATAAAGCATGCACTAGCAGTAGTAATATTTCAGTAGGCAGTATGAATTCAAGGAAGTGCATATTTTCAGCATAATTTCAAGTGAACAATGATGCTAAGTGTTGAAGAACTGCACAACCGCCCCTATTTTAGGATTAAGAAAGACTATTCTTTTATACTTGCTCTTACTTCTATCCACATTTAAAAAAAGATTTATCGAAAAAAGTCTTTAGTTAGTCTTTAGTTTTCTGTTTAAATTATGAGATTTTCCTGTAGAATGTTCCCTGGAGAAATATCTGGATCACATATAAGCATTTGATGAGAGGAGTGATTTGGCGTAGAAGACATATGTAACAATAAGTAAAAGACGCCATTACAATTTCAGCAATCTCTTTCACCTATTTGTGCAGAAATAATATCTTCCTATTCTTGGCAGAGAAAGCCAGGTACTATAACCAGTTTAGACAAAGATAATTTATTTTTTAGATTATCAACTCTAGTAGATGTTGGTGACGGTTTCTCTAACTGAATATATGGATTATTTCATAGTACCTAGGAAAGTGCAGCCAAAGTATGTCAGTAACATTTTGTACTTTCCAATTCAAGCCTCTGATCCATTATACACCTGTACACCTTTTTTTAATCTATGACATTTCAGAGGCTGCAAATTCATAAAGATAAACACAAGAGGAAAAGTTTGGTTAATCAAGATCTAATTTCAGATAAGAAATTTGCCATACCTATAATTTACATTTGCACGACAAAAATTGGCATGTATTTCATTTTAGTAATAGCAATAAATCATTAAGTGGTAGATAAAAATCTGGTAAATCATAGGAAAAATTATTTTTCCCAAGAATCTATTGTAAGTGCTGGTTTTGGATAATTAATAGAGCTTGACTTCTTTGTAAGTGTCCTTCAGTATTAGGTTCCATTAAAGGCAGTAGTAAATAAATATTCATGGCAGTGTCTACACATTGAGATAGGGTCACTTAGACAAAGTGTTCTATTAAAAATACATTTAATTTACTTGTAGCTGTCACCCAGTAGGTGTGAGAATTAATACTTTGACCAGTAGCCTTTGTCAAGATTCATGGAGAGAGGTCGTGAAATATCTATTGGTCAAAATGTCAATTAGCTTGCCTAATGGATTATACCTGTGAGTGCTGCAGCCCTATCTTTAAGTAAACGGATGGACTATCTCAAAAAGAGGCCACTTTCATGAATATTTTATTGAATGTTCTAATTGAAGTAAATTACCAAATTATACTGTACATCTAAAGTGATGCATTTGAGGTTCCCAGAAAGCAGTCGCTGGGTTATAATGGTGGATTATATATAGAAAGATATATTTCTTAATATTTTTAAGGTAAAAAAATAAAAGAAAAAGAAAAAAAGAAGGCTATTATGAAGACAGATACCAAGATGATCTCTTCCCAGAAGTTGAGACTAGGGATTTGCCTAGAGTGCTGGCTCTGTAATAAGGTGAAGAATCCCAGTCCAATGATAAACAAGCTAACTCAGGTTCTAGAAGATGTTTTTTATATGTAGCTCAATGAAATGGCTTTGGTGCTTCTTACCTTACCTAGCAATCGAAATGCACCCTTAAAGTGGTGGGGTAAGAGCACCCAGCACTCAGGCTGTAAAGCACAGAAGGAACAATTATTCCAAAGTGCATATCCTGGCAAGCTGCTGTTGAACAGGTCATTTTTCAGTTTTACATGTGTCACTAATTTGCCCTTGCAGCCGTATCATAAGGATAGCATAAGCACAATATGCTATTGTTTTTTATGGAGGTTATTTTCACCTTAAAATGTATCAGTGGAGCTTAGACAAACTCAAACTAAAGCAAGAATGAATAGGAGTAAAACAGAAAGGCTAGCATTCTGTCCTCCTAAACAAGATTAATAACTATCAGTGAGCTTATTTCTCCTTCCTTTTCTTAGTAGGAAAGGAAGTAGAAAGATACAGGAATGAAAACTGCTAGCCTTAGTGGTATTTAGGTACTCCAGGGGCATTCCTGACATCTGAAATAGAAGTAAACAATTCTTCCTGGAAATTTTCCCTTCTTAAGTAAAGATTTTTCATTCTAGAAACGTAAATGTAAACTTACCAGTTTGTATAAAAGAGCTTTACTGAAAGATATGTTGCAATCATGTTGTAGATGATGGCAAGACCATCACATAGTGTGAGGTAAGAGATAAAAGGACACAGCCCAGAGACAAAGAGTAAGGGTGAGACTGCAGAAGCTCAGTTTGAGGGACGTCCTGCTACAGCTTAAGCTGATAGGCAGGTGGGATGCAGACTCCAGCACATTGTCCCAGATGGCAAGCTCGGTCTCGGACCAGTTATGAACCAGCTAAGACTGAATGAGTTTGTCACTGAGGCAATTTCTCTAGCCAAAACAGGCTAGCTTAGATTTTAAGCTCCTTAGATCCTAAAAATATGTTCTCTAACAAGGTATGAGAGGAGAACAGCAAAAAATTTTGTGAGAAAATTACTTGAAGAAACCTAGCATGCTTGTAAACTAATTGAAACTCCTTTTTAACTAAAAATAGATTTCCCAATTGTTAAATCAAAATTAAATGCATGCTAAACAGCTAAACTGCATGTTAAACAGCATTGCCATTAAGCACTTTTTTTTTCTGATAGGAGAAGCACTGTAGCTGAAGCTTAATTAGATAAAGAATTCTGTGCATGGGGAATGGCCTGGAGAATGGCATCCAATTCCTTGTATAAGTTGGAAAAATACTTAGAACACATGTTCTACATTCAGGGAGATAAAAAAGAAGATAGAGGTATAACCAGCCCTGCAGCCATGGTGAAGAGTGAAAGGAGAGAGAACGCTTCATTAACATGTGCTGTATCCAACTTTATGAACTATTTTGTATAAAATGCTCCTTTGAACTTTGAGCAGTATAATACAATTTCAAAAATAGGAGCTCTAAGGAAAAATAACTGTTTCAATCAGTAGATATTGGTGTCTGTGTTGGATGATTAATAGCTATTAATAGTTCCTTTGGCTACTGACCACTATAACAGACACCACAATTTATAGTAATTTCATACGCCAGGACCTGTGGCTGCTCTATAAGTAATCTGTCTTCCTGAGAAAAGCAATGGTAATTTAATTTATAACAGTGTAATAAATTATTTTTCAGCCAGGTTTACCAAGAACACTACTTGGATGATATTTCAAAAGCTAAAACATATGTCATAATGATTGCTTGCTTATAATGATCTAGCTTATTCTCTGTTTCTGATGTCAGAATGGAACAGAACATTTTGGAAACAGTTCTGCATTTCTGGTTGGACAAAAGATGTTCAAAGCGTATTCTTTGTCTGGACTTCTGAAAAATAAAAATTACAAAAAGATGCAATTCCTGTCAGTCTTATAGTAGTTACTTAAAAAAATGCAAAGCTGGAAGTATCTGATATACAGTCTACACACAATATTTATTACTTCAATCATATGGAACTTCAGTTCGATGTACTATAATCAAAACACTTAACTGAGGCATCGGATGTGTAAGCTTTTTTGTTCCCTCAGTATGATTTTGTACATATTTTTAGGGAATGAAGTACATGTGATCACACTGTCTGTGTCTCCCCCACTATCCTGTTTCTCCTCAGCTTCTTGATCAGTTTCTTTCAGATGTATCTGAGGGCTAGGAATCTTGGAGATAACTTGTTTCCTCTACGTTTTATGAGAATACGTAGTAAGGCAGAGGAAGGAAACCATTTAAATGTTCTCCCTAAAAACTCTGGTAAGCTGAAGTCTCTTATATAAAAGTCAGAGAACATAGATGGATAAGTGCATTTATAAGTGTTCCAGTAATGAGAAAAGTTTCCATCAGAGCTTGAGTTAGAATCAAAATATCAAATCTATACAAACCTGGTTTCCATCATGTCTGGATGAGAGGTGAGCTTGACATGTAAAAGGCAGAAAAATTAAGAAAAGAACAACATCAGAATTTAGAGAGAGAAAAGGGATAACTGCTGTGAATACAAAGTACATGCATAGCATTGTCAAATATTTTATCCCAAGACAAAATAAGAAAAAAACAAAGGTATAGAAAATAAGTAGTCTCATTCTATAATGTTACTACTTCAAGTAGTTCAGTAATGTATCTGTATTACCTGGTGTGCTAAGAAAGATTGGAGAGCCAGAGCTGTAAATAGTCAGTGTCCAAGCTCAGAGAGATAAAATCTCTGATCTTGTATTCCTTTTTGTCCAAGCATCTCTCACAATAGCCTGGAAAAACTGTAATGATATCATCAGATATTATAACTACTTGATAAGGAAAGTTGTCTTTTTCTGCCTGAGGAGGAATATCCATTTCAACAATTGTATAGCATTCAATTTATTGTTTTAAATACATTTAGTGAGATGAGTTCTGTATAAATGTTTTCATCTATTTGGCCTTTTCTACCTCTCTAGTATTACATTTTACAGAATGTCTCATAAAGTAAGATCATTTAAAGAATTTAAAAGTAGGAATAGCAAAGGTAGCAGGAAAATGTTTTTAATGATAAAAAGTGCCGGGTACTGCTTTTCCACCGATACCATAGCTTCATTAATCTAATTATTATTAAAAATGTCTTTTCAGGATGGGGGGACAAAACAAACAAAGAAACCAACTCTGGTTTTTTGTGCTCTGATGCAATATAAACTTTACTATATAAAATTAATAAAAGAATCAGAACTCAACACATTTGTCCAGATGGTTGGCTCAAAATACAAATTTATACTTGAATAGTCTTTAGCCTGTAATTTTTACTAGCCACCTTAAAGAACTGGATTTTTAAATGTCTTTAGATAGTGAAAGAAAACCTGTTGATATTGTAACATGTTATGCCTTAATAATAATCAGAGACAAACGTACATCTATTATATTTTCACACCAATAATTCATATATGCCTTTTCTTTATCAATGGAAACGTCTGGAAGGTAAAAGTAGAAATCTAAGCTGAGTACTTAATTACATTTGTAATTTATGAAAACAAGGAATAGATCTGAAAAAAACAATTAATGTTGACTTTGAAACATAAAGTAAACATGATTAAGAATTAGAAGTTACCTAAGAACATAGTCACGGGGTATATGAAATAAGTAGAAGGAAGAATGAGAATTGTTATAGATAGAAATGCAAACTGTAATTCAAAAGATTTTTCATTATTACTAAAGCAAAAAATTAATCAGGGAGGAAATTAGAGCTCTGGAGGATGAGATGGGAGACAGGGTGGCAGAGGATGGTGAAATTATTGAAGTATTAAATTAATACTTGCTTAATATAGTTACAAGGGCTAACACTAATGGATCAATAGCTGGCAATAGCTTCATGCTTAATTCTGTGCATGTGCGGATAGGCTTGTTTTCCTTTCTCATCTTAGTATAGTTAGATTTGAATCTTGTTAATTATTTTTTACACTTCAGAAACACAGAATGGAGATAGACCCTTTCTATCACTGCGATGCTTATTACATTTTATCATGTTTATTTAATGCACATAGTTCTTTGACATCCCTAGACAAAATATTTTAAACTTCAGTGCTGCTGTTAACTTCAGCACACAATAAAAATAGATACCAAGGATTGCAGTGACAAATGTTTCCTTGTTCCCCTTGATTTTTTATATGGTGTAAACACAGAAATGGTTGTCTCTATATATAAAAGTGCTAAAGTCAGAAAGTAAACTCTCCACTGGTTTTAGATGTCTTTGACAGGACTACTGAAAATACAAACCAGAGAAAGTAATTGAAATAACTGAAATAGCTTTTTGAAAAAAAAAAATCTTCTCAGTAGCAAGCGAATAGATGAAGTGTACACCAAGTTGATATTTAAAAATACAAAGTTTGTTTGGAATACTTTAATTATGTGAAATGGCTTTTGAAATAACATTTCAGACAATTAATACTCACATCTAATATGGAAATTATCACATCTGCTGTAAAGATTTCATTGCTTATATTCTAGTGGACAATGTAAAGGGCAGATGTGATCCTTCTATTCTGTCAGAAATAACAAAGCAGATCTAAGTATGCTATGATTTCATCTTTCACAGACTAGAATTTTAATCAGTCTAATATACACGTAACTAAGGAACTGTTTCTCTGTGTATTTTTCCTTAGCTAATTTTAGAAATATATCCTCATTCATCATTCAGATCAGCTATTTAGTCCTTAAAAGGTCCAATCAAATTATAATTAACCTTTCAAACTAAGCATGGGATTAATAGAACCTATTTCTCAGGTCTGGCAATACAACAGGGACATAAAAGCATCTGATCCCTTCTGAGTAAATGCAGAGAGGGCTTCATCACAGTGCTTGCTACCGTGGGCTCTCTTTTCTCTTCTTAGAGGCTGCCTTTATCCTGAGTAGCTGTATAGAGTCCAATGTGCAATTTGGTTCTCCTTCTGCTCCAGCAGACTTTGATCTTGGCAGCAGACCCTAATCTTGGCAGCAGACCCACCTGAGGCTTCAGCAGTGCTCCTGTGCAACTTGCCATAGGGAGCTAGAGATTCAGTCAGCAACAAGATGAACCTTTGCATGGAGTTTCACAGCCTTTAGTGATAGTGCCAGGCTCACTTAAAGATGGAAAAAGGTGTATTCCATAGGATGTTTTCCAGTTTTGATAGTGGGGGTTATTTTTGTTTGTTTGTTGGAGATTTTGGCTTGTTGTTTCATTTTTCTTTACATCCTTTGCATTCTTTAGTTGCTTATTAAATAAAGATATTTCCTTTTTATTATGATTTTTTTTTTTTAACTGGAGAAGTGATTGGTTTACATATCAGTATTAAAGTCCTTTTAATATTTGCAAATACTATTATTTCTTCTACCTCTCTGCTAAAATATTTATTGAGAAAATTCCTTCATAAGTAGTGATCATTCCAGTTCCCTAGCAATGGCTTTTTAATGGCTCTTTTCAGAGATGTTGAACACAGCATGCTGACAAGAATACCATAAGTATGGAGAAAGGACATACACTCCACTCTGTGATACACCTCCTCTGATGGTTCCCATTTAACAACTTCTTTGCATTCCCACAAAGCAATGTGTATCTAACCAAACTAACTGTCCTCCAAAAAAACACTACTGTAAAACCCCAACCTTCCCTCATAAGCTTATAGAGACCTGATACTCCTCTCTAATTATTAAAGAAAGCGTGTGGGTATCACTAGAAACTTTTCATGGAATGTACCTTGTTCATGTGCCCTCACTTTACGGTTTCAGAAGTCATTGTCCATTTTGCTGTGTTTTTACTGTATAAGCTTTAACAAAGAACTAGCTGTGGTTTGCTTACTGCCAAAATCATTGGATAGTGTCTGTGATTTAAGTGAAATATAGTTGGTTTAATTTAATACCCTGTTAATAAATATTTTGCTGTCTTTGGTCTACTCCTCAAACCATAAAAAGCCACAAACAATCCACAAAGTCATAACTATCAAAAAATATTTATCTTTGCTTCAGCCATGTATATAAATGGCCAAGAAAAACATGAATGGTGGGGTCTGTGGGTCCATCCACATGTTACATAGCATGGCTACATAGCATCCCCAAAGCATATGTTGCATGCTTGCCACATATCCCCAAAACGTGGATACAGAGAAATGTCTACTTTGTCCCTTAAGGTAATGGCTCAAAGTTAAAACACATTTAGATGGTACTGTAAGTGTGGTTATTATTTTCCACTGCTGGGGGCAGGCGTCAGGCTGCATTGGGTTCCAGGGCTAGGCTGGGCTGCTCTTGGCCTTAGCAGAGCTGAGCTGGGTTTATCAGGCACCCTGTGTCCATTGCCAGCCTGTCTGAGCTCCAGCTCTGTGAGTGCCACCAGGAAGGGACTTACAGCCCCAGGCAGTCACTGACAGACAAACGGACCTGGGGATATTTGTAACCTGCAGGACTGCTTTCTCACCTTCCCTGGAAGAAAGTAGGGCCCATGGGGTCCAGGCAACCCTACACTACCCTCACAACCTCCCCCATCCAGGGCCCAGGAGACAGCCTCACCAGAAACCTCTGCCCAGACCTGTCCTCAGTGACACACAGGCTTATGTCAACGCCTCACCTCCATCCCTGGCTCCTAGCAGGAGGCTCAGGTTGAGCCCTGGTCCCACTCCCTGGCTCTGCCCACCATGCACAGGGATGGGAGGGTGAGGGCATGACCCTTACATTGACCAGGGTCATCCTGGAGCTCCATCCCACCATGGTCCCTGTCAGTACCAAGGAGCTGAAAGCAAGCACAAGATTTAGAGCATAACATCCTCCATCCAGTTTGATCACTTTAATTCAGCCACACTGCTGCACTGGCAGTGGCTAGCAGAAGGAGTTATGGAGGGCCTGACCTGACACACCACATGCAGCCAGGGCTGTTGCTGTCCTCAGCTGTACTCACCCAAACCCTATGAGGACACTGAACACAGGTGTGCCTCTTGCTGCTCTTAGATTTAGAGCAAATTTGAGATTAAGCATAGGTCTAAATTCAGGTTCAAAATATATAGTGTGTTTATCTTGTGATGATAGATGCAGGATTTTTTCTGTATTTCTGGATTTATAATTTCTTCTCTGAAAAGGAAAAAGCAGAGTGATCCTGGCAGGAAAGGAAGTCATATACGTGAGGCTGACAGGATTGTACAGGGAAGACAAGGACACAGAGGAGGCTGGAGTGGAAGGGAAGGTAGCAAGGATAAGCCTGAGGAGAGTTTCAGCTCTGTCAAAGCATTAGGGTGGCCCTTGGCCTGCACTGAGTCAAGAACACATTTTACTTTAAGGAAAAAAAACCCAAAAGTAATATGCAAGTAGTTAGAGAGGACATCAAAATGTCAACAAATGGAAACTGAAGTCAGATTGCAAAACTGATCCTAATCTTGATGTTTTGTAATTTTGAAATGCTTGACTTCATAATCCATATGTCATTTTCATGTAACTTTTTAATATATGAGTCTAAAATACTCCAGGATAATGTTCAGAATTTCTTATCTTGAACATGGCAAGATAAAAAGCAAGGGAAGAAATATGTTCCCTCAGAAGATATTTCAGAATAATTTGTCTATATGCCAATCACACTCTGACAAAGATATGAAACTCATAGATGTATTACTGTGGCCTATTTGATGCAAAGAGCCTTTCTAGCAGATGGGAGTAACAGCCCAGTAAATGCAGATCCATCTGGTTTAGAAATGGGTTGTTGACTGGAGAATACTTAAAGGAGAGTTAAGGGTATCTGCAGGTCAACACTGAAAATAGAATAAGAGATCTGAGCCTTTCTGGCTTAGTCATCAAGTAGTGTAAAGAGGTATAGGACCCCAAAAGTCCGAGTAACCACATTAGTCTTGTTTAAGTGAATCAGGTGGTTGTGTCCTATGTACACACACCTACATACTTGTATAATCTTGACAGTTAAAGGAGCTTAGAGACATCTGATTTTATTGAAGTGGCACACTATCAAAGGGCTTGTCTGTGCTGCACCATCAAGCTTTTGAAAATTACAGGTAAACTAATGTTAGTTCAATACGTACAGTGTAAATTTCAGTTCAAGGACTGTGTTCAGTTGCTCGTAGGCAGTACTATATTGTCATGGCTATGTTTGCCCAGCACTAGCACTACCTCTGCCCTGTGCCAAGATTTTTGCATTATTGACAGTGCCAGATGGTATCTTTTTTTTTTTCCCCAATGAACTGCATTGATATAGAATGTATCTTGTACAAAGTAGTATCTTTAGTATTTTGTTCAGTGAACAGTATTTTGTAATTGGATTGGTCCCACCATAATTATATCAGAAGATTGGTCAGTTAGTGACTGTTGTAATATGAGGAGGTGAAGAAACAAAGCTCTGAGCAATGTGCATGAGAAGAGTGGAACAATTACAAAGGGATGTTGAATTTTTAAGTACTGGGTTGCAAAAACTTGCTTCATATTCATCTGAGATATTAGTATAGCCCTAAATCACTAGCCAAGGCTATAGAAGGCTTATAAAGTCAAGAAAATTCACTATATTAGTACTCCTTCCTCAGATGAATAGAGTGTCAGAACTATTAAGGAACTACCCATTGGTGACTGATACGTGGAACATAGTAAATAAAGTTAATGACTCCCAAAAGAAGTCAAGCTTATTAGAAATGAGAGTGCAAAAGCATTCAGCACCATGCAAGAGCCAATCTCCAAAAGATAGTTCTGCTATAGTGAAGAGCTTTTTTAAAAAAAACTTATTCCAGAACTTGATTACTACTATGAGTAAGGAAATAAAGGAAACACTTAGCTTTCTCAGGCAGTATACGTAGATCAGGTCTATATTCATTAACAAATCTGCGGTATGTGGGAATTTCAGAAAAGCTTACTTCATTCCATGGGTTCATTATGTAATCTTTTACTAAAATGATTGTTTAGAAACTCTAAATATGTTGGGCAAATCTTGATATATGATATGTAGAGCAAGTTTCGTCAAGATGACAAGAACGTTACTAGAATTAAACTTTTCATATCCTCTCTTTTCTCACCTTTATCACAAAAGCCCCTATCATTTTTACTCCTAGGCATAGATGATGATTAGTTTGGTAACTGTAGGCTTGGATTACATTTGCTAATTTAAATTCACGGACTGGATGAGTGTTTAAAAGTCTCTGTCAGCTGTTGAGCCATCTCATACTGTCATAAACCAGGTATTAGTTACCTGCTCTAGTAAACATGACGAACAGATAACTGTTGAAACTATAAATAAATGAAGGCAAACTTGCAATGTCTTCAT
The DNA here is from genome assembly GCA_033124195.1 of Coracias cyanogaster. Taxonomy (NCBI): domain Eukaryota; kingdom Metazoa; phylum Chordata; class Aves; order Coraciiformes; family Coraciidae; genus Coracias; species Coracias cyanogaster. The sequence goes on along the minus strand of JAVSBS010027051.1, from coordinate 9,721 downwards.
GTAAGGAAGAACCACATATAGGTCAGTGTTAAAAAGTATCCTGAATCTTTTCAGAAAAGTGTTTTAAATACAGAAATTTCTCCATTAATCCCTTATGAGATTGACTATGGAGCAAAGGTGAAAATGTGGAATGCACTATCAAAATAAACAACAGGTATTTTGGATCCTTTTCCGTAAGATATTTCTTTAAAAAGAGTTGATGTGAAAAATGAAAGAAAAACTAATTATGGTCCAGTTAGGTACAAATGAAATGAAGCATTTTAAAAAGCTTCCTTTTTAAGTAGATGAAGTCTTAGTTGCTTGGCATTTTCTTGAAAAGTAGTCAGATGGGAACTGTCTTTGAAATTTGCAACATATTTGAATAGTCAAAAGTAATTGGACTCCATTATAACATGTAGTGCCTGCTGTGAGAGTCATTAGCATTCTCATAGTTCAAGTATATGCACTGATAAAATTAGGATGAGCTAGCAAAAGCACCAACTCAATATTAATCCAACCTTTAGACAAATATTGTAATAGGATTTGCACATTTAAGGGGCAAATTATCCTCTCAGTGTGTGCTCTCTGTATCTAGGTTATTAATATTGATGTGCATTGAAAGAAAAATACATCCACAATTACAATTACATTTAAGATTAAAATCCATATAGGACAAGAAATTATAAAAATATTAATCATTTTTCCATAGTTCTCAGAATGTGAAATGAAGATCCGTTTTTTCTTATGTACTTTTTCAGGGGACTGAGTAATGTCCAAGAAAGTTTTGTGGGGTTTTTGTTGTTTTATTATTGCCTCTTAATGTCTGCATGGATAACTTCTGCTTCTTTAACATCAGTGCTGAATTACATTAATTACAGATCTTAATCTTTATGTAGTGAATTTACAGCTGAAATGCACTACTGGTACACAAAGCTGCTGAAAATAATTCTGTACTGAGTAGTCACTGGGATTGAGCTAGGTATCCTAACAATATGGTAACCTTAGTGGGCCAATAAGCTCACTCTTCTCTGTTGCTAGCTCTTCCTTTTTTCTGTAGACTTGGTAATTTCTCTCAATCTGGCTGCCATTGTAAGAGTTTAGTGTGTTTGGCCTTTGAGCTTAATTATTCTGAAACAATTCTGAAAATCCCATGCTTCAATGTGTGCCCATTGCCTCTTGTTCTGTCACTGGGCACCACTGAAAATGCCTGGTTACAGCGTTTTTGCATCCACCTTTTAGGTATTCTTATCCATTAGTAAGATCCATGCACACCACTCCAGCCCATTGTCTTCTCTACTCAAGGCTAAAGAGTCCCAGGTCTCTCAGCCTTTCCTCACAGGAGAGATGCTCCAGTCCCTTACTCATTTTTGCTGCCCTTTGTTGGATTCTCTCCAGTATGTCCATGTCTCTCTTGCAATGAGGAATCCAGAACTGGACACAGCACTCCAGGTGTGGCCTCACCAGTGATGAGCAAAAGGGGAAGGATCACCTGCCTGCACGTGCTGGCAACACTCCTAATTCAACACAAGATGCCATTAGCCTTCTTCACAGTACGGGCACATCACCAGCTCATGTTCAAGCCTCAAGTCCTTTTCTACAAAGGTGCTTTCCAGCACAAAATTATTCCTTCCCAGGTGCAAGACTTTGACTTTTCCCGTGTTTAACTAATCTGCCTTAAAGCTCATTATTTTATGTCACCTATGCCTTCTCATTGGAGAAGAAGATGCCTAAGTGCTGCCATTGATTTAAACTTTCTGCTTTCTCCTGACTTCTGTTTGGAGGCAGCCACGGTATGGATCCAAAGACAGCAGGGTTTAAAGGGTTTAAAGCAGCATATGTTCCTGCTCACACACTGGAAGTTTAACAGGAGGATCACCACTGTAATGGAACTATTTTTCTGTTCCATACCAAAGTCTGTAATCATTTGCCTTCTGAGCTTCAGTAAATTAATTTTGATAGTATCCTGGGGAGAAAGTGCCTTGCTTGTCATGTTGTCTATCTGTGACCCCATGCCTGGCTTACTAATTTGCAGCAACAGAGGGAGTCTGTCTCCTAGGACTTATGGAAAAATCATTAAGTGGCATGACGAGACACCAGCTTCCTAGGGAAACAATTCTTATGCGAGCAGTGGAAACTGAATACAGGCAAAGCACATGTAGGTTATACTAGGCAGTGGCCAACCTGCACTCTTGCAGATGCACAGGCACAGGTGCCTACCCTCCCCAGCACCAAACTTTTCTCACGCTAGTGGGGCTCTGGGGTCCCTTCTATTTTAGCAGGTGCTCTGTGCTGAATTTGCCATCTTCTTTTGCCTGGGTTCTGTCACACCTGTGAAATGCATCTTCTTATCCTACCTGGTCAGAGAACTGATTTCAGTCAGATTCTCCATAAAAGGGTCCTTCTAGACAACCAGTATACCATATTCAGGGGACATAGCAAAAATACTTTGATCTCTTACTGGGCAGTATTTTTTAATTGCAATTGACAATGTTTCTTTCTACAAATATGTTAAAAACAGGTATTTAAAGGAATTATTTGTCTCAGTATCTTAACAAAAAAGTAACTCTGCATTATGTTTGCTAGCTAAAATGAACAATCTTTGATGTAAAATTCTTAAAAATTAATCTTTAATTTGTTATTATGCTTTTTTTTTTGTTTACACTTCAGATTCGTGCAGTAGGATTAGTATGACTTTAAAATAAAGAGGTTTACAAACTTCCTGCAAATTTGAGGTAATTAATAGCTATAATAAAGTAATTTATTTTCCCCTTTGAAAATAGGGGGTTTTAAAATATAAAACAAGACAATATTTGTCCTTGAACTGGAACAAAAAGCCATTCTTGTAAATTTTGCAGATAAAAATGTTATGTTAGTTTTAATTTGGTACTTCAATAGAGTATTTTTAGCTGCCTTATAGAGCATTTTTAGCTGCTGGGAGAACAAAGAAGACAGTAGTAGTGTTAAATGTAGTGCAGTTATATTAAAAATGAAACTTTCTACATATTTAACTCATATCTAACCATATTAGATGCTATTTTGAAATAAACACATAGATGCTTTGAACATTTAAATAACTATTAGAATATAAGTACTTGTTTAATTTTTATAATATTCCTATTGTCAGTATGATAATCATTTAGTTAAAAATATAATTTTTATTTTCAAATGATTATTTAAATGAATTTTGCACAAAAAAAATCATTAGGTGATTTCATAATATTTTCTAGTATGTTTGGATATGAAGTAAAGATCTGAAAATGTCTCTTCTAAAATCCCCTTACTATCTAAGCATGCGATAGTTGACAATCAGAAATATGACAAGTTCTAAGTAATACTGTGGAAGAAACAGTAAACAAAAAAAGTTGTTAACCTGTAAGCAAAGTTCAAAAATACAGGTTTAAATCTTTGTGATGTAGACTCCCTGTGCCTCAAGCTATGTATTTCAAAGACAGAATATAATGGGAAAATAAAAAAGACAGAATAAGTTTTGTTTGAACTTAATCTAAATGCAATAATAATTACATTCTTTGGAAAACTGATTTTTTTTTTAGTTATTGTTGACCAGAATAAAAAAACCCAGGCATCTAAGAAACATTTAAGCAATTCAGTGAATATATGGCTGTAAAGTCATTGTGATTATGCAACAAAGGACTAAGTGGTGAAAAAAATTAGTAGACGAACATCATACAAACAAAAAGTCTGTTTCAACTTTCAAAGAGAATTCTGATAGACCATTTTTTTAGAGCTAAAATACATATTGTTTGCAAGTAACTCTTAGGCTAGAGTTTAGACATATCAGTAGAGAGATATGATCTGTAATTTTTATTTTTTCATTGTCAAATGTGAAGAAATGCAACACATCATTCTTACATCATACTGATAAAGTATTACAGAAAGCCCATGTAAGTCTATGTTGGCTGTTTATTGTTTACAAATTTCTGGGGATTGTACAAAATCATAATTATAGGATCCTACAATGTTTCCGATACAATCTGTAAAGAACCTGAGAGGCAGCTATTTACATGTTTGAGCACTACCTACTTTACACTAGACTCTGAGTCTAAATACTCAGACAATTAAGAAAGCCTTCCCACTATCTTCAACAGTTATTACAACTAAATACTGTGACTTCTATTTTACCAGCAACTCAGCATAGGTTAGCACAACTATCCCACCATTTACTCAGTCAAATGTCAGTATTTTCTGGAGGAAACAAAGTAAGTTAACTGGGTGTACGGAACATCCGGCTCAGAGTTTGTAAACAAGTTTTGGTTAATGTCTAGTGCATATAAATGATTCATGAGTGATTGTAAGAGTGACCCAGACTTTGATCTAGGCAGAGATTACCCATGGGGAGCTGTGTAGATGGTTCAGCCCCGAGTTGTCTATAAGCCGTGGACCAAACAGGGCAGTGCTGCGTCATTCAAAAAACCAAAACCTGAGCTAAGCCTTGAAATCCCTCAATAAATAATATCCCCCCGTGTCTCAACCCAAACCACTGTTCAGTTGCCTGAGAAAGTAAGATATAGAGAACCTGGACAGTTTCAGTGTTGGTTTCAGTCAACAACTCCGTGTACTCAGATGGGATAATCCAATCAGGCGTAGTTTTGCCCACAGTCACATAAACCGGGGGATAAAACCCCTCAGGTCTGGGAATTGGGAGCTGCCTTTCCATCATGCCTATACTGAGACCCTTTCCCTTTGTTTGGGACAGTTGCCAAGGTCATTTTTCTGGGATTGTGAGTACTTACCTGAAGGAGTAGGTGAATATTTAGCATGCCATAAGTTTGTAACCACAAACAATTAACACATATATAATATTTATCACACTTTTTAGGTTGTTATAGTGTATTCTTGCTTTTAAGGGGCAATAGTGCATTTCCTTGTTGTATCTGCGAAAACCGGCGATAGTGGCATATTAGTCCTGTGAGTGAAGCTCAAATAGATGGTTTGCTTGAGCCTTGCAGCCTAGTCTCTTTTGGCCACACCAGGATAACATGGTAATTATTTTAAAAGAAAAAATTGTTTATATTCAAAACAAATCATCTTATCTTCATTACATCATTTCCTTCAGACTCTTTGGTTTGCTAACTCCTCTACTCTCTACAAGATTTTACAAGAGCTCTTGCTCTTCTAAAACTTCTTCCACATTTGAAGACTTATATTTATTTCCACTGTGTTCATTGTGTTGCAATGCCATTTGTAAGAGCTGCACATGTAAAAAAATCCCTCAATTCCAGAAACTTGAAAGCTGCATTTGTGAATCAGAACTTTATTTTCTATAATAAAATGGATGTGTTGCAATTAGAACATGTAATTACCGTACAACAAGAGTGAATTCAGTGGAGTAAAGACAAAGTATGAAATAACATAAGTTATTCTGTACAACAATAGGAGGAATAAAGTAACTTTCTCGTATTGTCATTTATTGTTTGGGCTTGGCCTTAAAAGAGTGAAAGGTCTTATAAAAGACACAAAATATAAATATTATGAGTGATATTTCCAGTTTCTGAGGTATTGAGAAGAGAAAACGTCATGAATAGTACAGTTTTCTTTCTTGTGCTTTGTTTCTGATAAAATAGACATTCACACAAAAAAAATGGGACAGTTATGTAAATAATAGATGAGTAGAGCAAAACTAGTAAAAAAAAGAAAATATTGCAAAATATGATCCACTTAAAAGCACAAAATTGTGTTGAGCGTGAGACATTTTAAATAACCAGTGCGAACCAACCATTTCACTTTCTACAATATTTCAAAAATGCATGTCTGCAGGGACACTTTAAACTGTATAATTAACACAGCATAAGCCTGATAAAATAATTAGAAAAAAAAAATTAAAATCAGCTGTTATGCAATGCTAGGAAATATATCTATTGTGTAACATGATTTGCATCTTGATAGAGTTAAGGTTTTCTAAGCAGGATCACAGAGAAAATCAGCCTGAATTTTCTGTGTGATAAAACAGCTTTTCATCTATCACTGTTGTTTCTGGTTTTGAATAAAGCATTGTCTGTGTTTTGTTGTAAATGCTAGGCTTCAAGAATTGTTTGTTCTTTTATTGCTTTTTATTGTCTTGATACTGCAGAGTTTTTTATCTCTGAATCTATTTTAAGTGCTAAAATAATATTGGAATTTTGCTTATTTTTTTAGAAGAGTTTTTACAAAAATAGCAGTGATCTGAGGGCATAGAAGTTGAACACATCTCAGTATTTATAAAAAGAGTTTTTCTGACTTAAAGATTAAGGATATAATATTCTTAAAGTTCTTCTTCTTCCCCGCAACACCTCCTCCCCTAGGTCTTTCCCCCAAACTAAAACTCAAAGAAAGTATAAAAAAGTAGATATACTTTAAAATATTCATGCAAATATTTGTAGAGTTCTTCCAAATAAATACTTATTTCTGTCACTTAAGTAATCTTTAAAAGTACTGAGTTTACAGTAAAGTATTAAGAATTTTATCTTTTAAATGACATTTATATATTATTAGGCAAATATAAATAAAATATTCACTAATTCATGTGCTAAAATTATTTTGAACAAAAAACCCCATAGGAATTAAGTTAAAATACAGCTGATATTGTCTGGCAAAAAACCCCAAACCAAGGAAAATATTTTTGTATTAGTTTTACTATTTCATGACTGAATACATAGGCTTTGTCCTTGAAATTCAAATACAAAAATGAAAATTAAATATATTGAAAACAAGATTTAGAAAAATATTGCTTCTCATGTTAAAATATTCCACTTCACCAACTGAAGCTTTTGTATTGCTTTTCTGAATCAGTCACTGAATCCAAAATTAGGTGCTCATCCAGTTCCATTCCTCATAAACATTTGATAACATAATCATTTACTTAGGCTTTTGACAGGCAGAATTTCTGCCTTAAAGATTATGAGAAAGTGTCTGTCACTGTGGACTGTGTTGATGCCAGATCTCAATTTTCTGTTTTAAATCATGAAGAAATACTTTAAGTCTCAATGTGACATAATAAAGAATGAAAAGATATTTTAAGCCAGTACTATTCTCTCAATCCGGTTCAACAATTTACTTTCAACTGTGACTTCCCCTATGTGTTTTCATGATACATTTGAAAGAAAAAAGTGATTTAGATGCCTTTGATTATGGGTACAAAGCTCATGGTTCCAGAAAAAGCTGTCCTGCATTTCTTTAAGTGTTTGTTTGATCTAAATTGTTCAAAGATTTAGAGCCAATAAAGGGGCCTTGGGCTAAGGCATTCCTTTCTCCATGGTGTCCTTAAATCATGGGACTGCTAGGTGCCTTAAGGTGGGAGCTATAACATCTTTCACAGTGAAAGGCCTAAAGTGAGCTGGAAATGCTACATTCTTTTTAGACTTTAAGTGCTTGTAAGTGCCTCTGGGAGGCCCACACCTGCCATCTTCCACTTCACCTTGCATTTTTTTTTTTCCAAGGTATAGAGCCTGTTAGGCAACATAAAAGCCTTCAGGGTAAGGTGCACACCAACAGTTTCTCTCAATTAGGTGTGCTGCACTATATTAAGAAAAAACCCAGTTTTTGGTTGTACCAAACTAATGTGGGTAGAAATACAAAAGAGTGTGACTAAATTGCTCTGTTTACATCTGGGTAGTTGTAAGACTATCCCAGTGTGTCAAAACCGTACCAGGGAAATGTTTCATTGTGCCAAGATAGCTGAGAAGTTGATAAGTGAGACACACCAGTACTGCTCAGCCTGTGACCCCCCCTAAACCTTCCTGTTCACCCTAGCTCCCATGAGGAGGGGGTGGTGGTGAGTGAGGGTGCTGGGGTCTTCCTCCACACTCCTGGGTTCATCAACCAGGCAGGAGGGCAGCAGTGCCCTCAGGGCATCTGCTCTATCTTCACACCAGCTCTCTGCTTCCAATCCCTGTGGACAGGACAATTTGTATGTTTAAGGTGAAGAGCCTATGCAGGATGGAAACTGTAAACTGCATTTAGTAGTGATACCATGAGTGCCTGACTTCTTTAAATGCATACATTTTTCTCCTTGTTGGTACTTCAAAACAGGAACAAGAGTTTAGTAGAAAGTGTGAGTCTGTTTTATACCAAGTATTCTACTATTCTGGCCAGGGCTTTCTGTGGCTAAATGCAGACAAATCCCTACACCTTTGATCTCTATTCACACAAAGGGAATGTTTTTGTTTTGTTTTGTGGGGTGTTTATTTCCATTTTAGATTTTTAGCTACTAATGAAGACGTGTCTCTATAAAGTTTTATAAGAGATTTGCCTGAATTTTTCTGAAACATTGTCCACTCTGTATAAGGTTGGTAGTTCATCTTTAACTGGTTTTATTAGCTAAAAGGAATGTTTTAAGATCTGAGAAAATATGTACAGAACTTTTAGGGAAAATTGAGCTTGGCAGCCATTTTAAGGTTGCCTCCTTTTAGATCTTTGAGGGCACTCTGAAACTAAGAATGAGTCAGGAAATTATAAACTGTGACTAAGTTTTCAAATTTCCAGTCATATATATCTATATAAATCTCGTAAATATTACACTATATAAGAAAGCAATTATTTTTGCTTAATATCACACTCCCTGTATGTACTAGTGAGCACTTGCTGAGGTAAGCAAGTGATCGATGAATATTGTTGCTCAACCCTTAGCTCAGCTTTAAGTAAGTAATAAATTCAGATTTAAATTCCTATTAGTACATTAATGCTTTTAACAATTGTTTTAGGCGCTTAATTAGAATATATTAAGCAAGGAGCAGCAATTATTAATTGTCAGTACACACTCCTAAAGTGTGCCATTGTTTATCTTGAAAACTTACTAGTAAGTACCATATTTTTCTTTATAATAAAAAATTTATATATATATTTAGTTTTATATATATATATATATAACTAAAATTATAGTTTTCTCAAATACATTCAGGAAAATACAGAAGTGATGCATTAACAAGAATGTTATTACATATTTAAAGCATCTAAGGTGATGAGAGTCTTTGTTAAAGTGAGAGTCTTTGTTAAAGTATATTTCCAAATAATGATTGGTCATTTTGTAATGGAAAAGGTCTGTATGGACAATGCTTTTCCTTTCTCATTTTCCTTAATTACTTACCTTACTTTCCTTAATTACTTTTTTGCTTTATAAGTTTTTGTATTTCAATCATTCAGGAAACTACAATTACAATGCAGATATGTTAGATTTGCTTTTGTTTCCACAGGAATAATAGGCATTTCCTTCAGTATTGGGCATTTCCTATATGAGAAGTTGTACATTCACATAATGAACAAATTATAAGTCATTAAAATTTGAAGCTGTAATGATGAGCAAAAGTGCAAGGCAATAAACGTGTTAAATCATAGAAAATTGGTTGGAAGGAACTTCTGGAGACCATCCAATCCAGCCTCCTGCCTGAATGCAAACCTGACACAACCTCCCCTGACACAACTCAGGCCATTTCCTCTCATTCTATCATTAGTAATTTGGGAGAAGAAACCAACACCAGCCTCACCACAACCTCCTTTTAGGTAGTTGTAGAGAGCAATAAGGACTTCTCTCAGTCTCCTCTTCTCTAGACTAAACAATCCCAGTTCCCTCAGCCACTATTCCTAAGGCATGTTTTCCAGACCTCTTACCAGCCTCGTTGCCCTTCTCTGGACCCTCTCCAGCACCTCAATGTCCTTCTTGTACTGTGGTGCAGGGAGATTTATGTCTCACTGAAGCAGTGAACTCCTTTCCCAGTAATGCTTTGCAGCTCCCATGAGCCTTTGCATAGAC
>JAVSBS010027050.1:0-23871 GCA_033124195.1 Coracias cyanogaster | reverse complement strand
CTTCTGGTGCCGATGCCGAGAGAGAGAGAGAGGTGTGGCTTCTCTCCCCTTTTATAGACTTCTTATCTTGTTTTCTAAAAGAATCCAGTCTTTTCGACAGTCCCAGGATCCTTGGGGGGGGCCAAAGGTCTATGCAAAGGCTCATGGGAGCTGCAAAGCATTACTGGGAAAGGAGTTCGCTGCCTCAGTGAGACATAAATCTCCGTTCACCACACCCTCTTTTTTATTACTTTGTGTTCTAATAAATGAAGGTAATGTTTATTACTATAAATGATCACTGATGGGTTATTTTAGCAGTTTCAAAGTAGGGGTAGCTTCCATCAGAATAAAGACAAATTTCTACTCTTCCCTCAATGAATAGAAATACTCAGTGTGACAGTGGTGGGAGATACAGAAATCAGAATTTCCTTTTTTGCCCCAGTGTTATGAATCCAAAGACTTTAATGGCCTTGGCCCAGCATGCCTTGTTGGGAATTTGTATCTAGATGAAAACACTTTCTTCAAAGGGACAGTGATTAATTCTCAGTAAAATTCACTAGGCATCAATCAATCTGGCAAAATCCTTCAAGAGTGTTGTGGAAGAATTTGAAAAGACATTTATCAATCTGAATGGGTTTTCTTAAAGTAACAGGCCTGTAGAATGAATCTGCTGAGTAGCATATACTATTTAATTAGAAACTGTGTAAATACGTACGTCAAGGGACATTATGTTTACCAGCTTTCCTATGTGTAATAAGAAAGTAATATAGTATTATCGCATCCAAGCTGTATGGAACACGGGACAAGTGCATCCATGTCTACATGGTGAACAATGGAGGAAAGCAGTGAGCTTTGTGGTATTGCCTCCAGTGTAATCATGGAAAGACAGAAATAATGTTTTACCTTTCTATGAATAAAAAGGTGACACTTTCCTAAGCAGGTTTCCATTTCTGTTCTAAATTGGCTTGGCCTGAATATCCTGAAGTTGGCTTTCTGCTTAAATGACAATGAAATGTCCTCTGCAGAGAAAACTTCATGCCACTAATAACCTTTGCAATCTACTTGGGCTTCTCAAGGTTCAAAATTCACTGAAAAGTGTATGGGTAGAATTAACCAATATGCTGGTGAGGTCTATCTGCTGATTACTGTTCTATATGGATAGATATGCATTAATATGTTACATGTGGGCTGCTCAATTAGTGATATAGCACTCCTATTGAATAAAATCAGCCTTGATTATACTGGAAGAGTAACACTAGGCTTCAGCTATTAGACCCTGTGGAAGGTTGTTGCATAAAACTAGCAATGTGGTCAAAGGATCTTAGTAACAGATATGTTTAAATTCACCAATATTTGATCTTTGCAGCCTTGAAGTATTTTTGGCCATGATAGTGAATAATATATTTTGTGGTCCATTGTGTCTCCAGAAAAGAGACAATTAAAAAGAGAAGGTGAAGCACTTGAGTGTGTGGGTGGAGCATCAGATTCTTTTATAAATAACTTATAACAATGATGTCCCTCTAGCCCAAATATCTATTTGTCTTAATCTCAGGCTTCACATATCACCTACAAAGGTCTTTGTTACAGCAAAACCTTTTCATTCTCCCCTTTTCAAAGCAATCTATTAAAGCCTATCTTTTTAGTCTACCAAGCACTGCAAGGGGTTATATGGATGTATAAATTGTACTTCATAGCAGCAGGACTAAGCTTTTAAAGGCAATGGGGTTTGACAAGCTGCAAAGGTGGCCTTAACCGTAACTGTGCAAAGAGCTACTGTGTGCTAGATTATTTAGAATTTATTATTTTGAATGTGTCCCAAGTATGCGTGTCCTGCTTCAGAGCGGAGCTGCAAGCTGTGGCTAAGTTCAGTGACATTAGCTATCGCTCATGCGCTAAGGAGGATTCTGAGCTAGGAAATGCCAGTTTAAAGGTGTAGTGTGTTATCAAGGCCATCCAAAGTTTGAACTCGTTCAGTGTCACTTTGGTCTGCTGTGATGTTGAAAGGCAGAACAGCATCTGCTGTTACATGAAGGAGCTTTAGTTTGCCAGTAAATCTTAAACGAATACCAATTTTAGTCCTTTGAGCAGCAGAATTCTTTTGAACTCCTGTTGGATACAGGGATCGCAGGGATCAATCGGACTACTGCAGGCAGGATGTGTTCATTCAGTAGCAGCAGCTTTGGAACCAAAAGAGGATTGTTAGAGCCTATTTTCCTTTTAGCAGCAGGAGTAAAAACTGTAAAGAAACAGGACTCAGTGAGATTGCATGATGCATAAACAGTGTGTAATACTCTGAATGTGCAGGGAATTATATACAAATGAGGAACAAGAACAAAAATCCAGTTGTTGCTGTTGCACATGCCTAGTGCTGAATAGTTTGAATAGTCGGTCAGGGATGCCTTTGTCTTCAGAGAGGAACTCTGAAACTGTATAGCACTTTCTAGTTCCTCCTTTGGGATTTAATCAGAGATGTCCAGAAGCTATATGAGTTTGTATTCAGTGGTTTCAGCTCCACAGGTTTCTATTTTGTATATCAGGTAAAATGCATTCATTTTTACATTAGTCTTTTTTAGAATAGTCTGAGGGAAAAGCTATTTATTGGATAAGTTTCCATAAACAATCATAGAAAATACCCAAGAGCTTTAGTAATGAGGAGCCAGAAGGGAAGGAGAATGAAAAAAACTCTAACTTGATATGCACTTCCCTGGAAGTTACACTACAGAATACCGAATGGCATACAATCAGAAAAAGATAAGAAATAAGATCTATTGCAGAGACCAGGTTATAACAATATTAGCTTTTTTCTTCTTCCTTAGGAGTGCTTGCATATACACAAGGAAAACAAACACATTTTAAAAATACCAAGGATCATATGTATTTGGTTTTTTCTGGATTTTTTCCCTTATTTTTATGGAGATACTTTTGGCAAAATAGTCAAAGGGATAATAAATGTAACTGCACACAGGCATGTGTACACGTACATGCATACACCCATACTATGTCTTGGGTTGCAAATTTCTGTTAATTGTTTTAAGGAAATAAATTAAACATATAAATGGAAGCTGAAGGATCAGTAGCAGAAGCGTTTTGACAAACATAATACCTGCAGCTGCATTTCTGATTCTATGAGATATTTGATTTGACATCCACTCATGTTAGCATTTGGAAGAGAATAAGGCTTGGCATATGCTGCTGTATATTTTCCTCTTACAGAGGACAGAAGAGGCAGGCACCCTGCTATACCTTTTAAATTGTTCCCTTATTGCACAAATTAAAAGGGAAATATTTAAACATACTTCTGAGGTTAATTTATAACAATTAGTTTCTCTCTTTAAAGGCACATTTATTTCCTATTGTTTGAAATCTATAAAAGTACAAGCCACAAGAGACCAGTAAACCTTTCTAATTAAAAAAAAAAAAAAAAAAAAAGACAAGCTTTTGTAAGGAACCAACTGTACCCAGTGCCTGAAAATGTACATCATATCTGAATGCCTTTTACTTCTCAGGAAAGCAGAGGTGGAATCACCTTAGCTACACATTAAGAGATGAACCCCAGCAGACAAGAGTTGTTGAAAATAGAAGTTTTATGCCAATTATTACCACCTAATGTATAAGATGCTGGTGGCTTTGACTGGAGAGACTGTTGAGGTTATAGAAACATATTATTTATTAAGCTGATGTCAATGACATTGTCTAGCAGCAAGCAGCAAAGCGACACTCAGCAACCGAAGCTGGACAGACTTAAATAGAAAATAGGGTGTGCTTTTTTAACAGTGAGGGGCAGTTATTTGTCAGCTATACAGAGGTCCCCATCACTGAGCTCCAAACCAAGCCTGCTTATCTCTTGAAATAATGCTTTCTAGCTCAGCAAGGGATTTTAGGGCTTAGTACAGGATTGATGTAGGGATTCCTGTGGTCTTTGTTACAGTTCAGATGAGCTTATATAACTGTCTCATCTGATCCTCAGCCCTGTGAATTTTTTCACCAGCTAAACACAGGGGTTAATGTATACATCTGACAAAGATCCCTCTCATTCTCCTTCCTGCAATGCAAAGTTGTACTCCAGTGTATTGGTATTTGGTCATGTGAAACAGGCACGTATGTCACTCGGCTTTTAAGCACCTCAAAGCTGCATGTGAGAAGACAGCATGCTTTCAATTTTGCAGTTAGACTTAGTTGTGAAATGTTGTGTCAAAACGCTGCACCCCAGGCAATATAAAAGCAATCTACTGTAATACAGTGGATAATTAATCTGAACCCCTGTATCAGAACAGCCAAAGTTCATCAGTACATCAGTCTGGTGACTCTAGATTTGATGCAGACCTATTCTGCCTACAGAATACTTAGACAAAAAGTCACACTCTGAGAGCAGAAACCGATTCATGTGCTCCAGAGAAAGAAGAGGGATCATGATGTTTTGTAATGTACTCTGAGATCTTGTCTACAAAAGAGTCTGAATTATGTAACTCGTTGTTATTTTTATTATTTTAAAAATACGATTTTTCCAGTTATTTCAAGACCATTTAAGAAATGTGAAGGTTAACAAAAGACCTGATGAGATGCATTCACAGGTCCTGAGGGAACTGGTGGATGAAGATGCGAAGCTGCTTTCCATCATACTTGAAAAGTTGTGGCAGTCCGGGGAAGTTCCTACTGACTGGAAATGGGGAAACAAAACCCCCATTTTAAAAAAGGGAGAAAAAAGGAAGACCCAAGGAACTACAGGCCAGTCAGTCTCACCTTTGTGAGCATCGACATAATGGAATGGATCCTCCTGGAAACTATGCTAAGGAACATGGAAAATAACAAGGTGATTGGTGACAGCCAATATGGCTTCACTAAAGGCAAATCGTGCCTTACAAATTTGGTGGCCTTCTGCAATGGGGTTACAGCATTGGCAGATAAGGGGAAAGCAACTGACATCGTCTACCTGGACTTCTGGAAAGGATTTGACACTGTCTTGCACAATATCCTTGTTTCTGAATTGGAGACATGGATTTGATGGATGGACAACTCGATGGACAAGGAATTGGTTGGATGGTCACATGCAGACAGTTGCGGTCAATGGCTCACTGTCCAAGTGGAGAGCAGTGATGAGTGGCACTCCTCAGGGGTTAGTATTGGTACCAGCACTGTTTAACATCTTTGTCAGCAACATGGGGAGTGGGATCAAGTGCACCCTCAGCAGGTTTGCCAATGACACCAAGCTGTGTGATGTGGTTGACACTCTGGAGGGAAGGGATGCCATCCAGAAACCTTGACAGGCTTGAGAGGTGGGGCCATGTTAACCTCATTAATTCCAACAAGGTCAAATGTGAGGTCCTGCATATAGTTTGGGGCAATCCTAAGCACAAATATGGTCTAGGCAATGAGAATTAATTGAGAGCAGCCTTACAGAGAAGGACTTTGAGTTGTTGCTTGCTGAGAAGCTCAATGTGACGTGGTGATGTGTTCTCACAGCCCAGAAAGACAATTGTATCCTGGGATGCATCAAGAGAAGTGTAACCCTGTGAGGCCGAGGGAGGTGATTCTGTCCCTCTACTCCGCTCTTGTGATACCCTGCTTGGAATACTGTGTTCAGCTCTGGACCCCTACCATAAAGAAGACATGGACCTGCTCAAGTGAGTGCAGAGGAAGGCCACAAAGATGATCAGAGGGCTGGAGCATCTGCCCTGTGTGGGCAGACTGAGAGAGTTGGAGTTGTTCAGCTTGGAGAAGGGAAGAGCAGATCTTATAGCAGCCTTTCAGTACCTAAAGCGGGCCTACAAGTAAGCTGGAAAGGGACTTTTTACAAGAGCATATATAGTGATAGGATGAGGGGTAATGGAATAAATTCTTTACTCTATGGGTGTTGAGACACTGAAACAGGTTGCTCAGACAACTTGTGGACGCCCTGTCCCTGGAAGTATTCAAGTCCAGTTTGGATGAGGCTTTGATCAGCCTGGTCTACTGTATAGTGTCCCTGATCATGGCAGGGGAGTTGGAACTAGATGATCTTTAAAGTTTCCAAAATCATTCTGTTATTCCATTATTCTATGAAATGTGCAGAATGTTTTGCAAAGGGCTGTGTGCCTCCACAGAGGAGAAGAAATAGGCACCAGTTGTCGATGATGTTAGGCATTTAAACATGTCTTCATGTACGATAAACTTTTCAACGATTAGCTCTGCTATCACTATGGTGATGGAAAGCTCTCTCTTTGGATAGACAGAGAGGGGAAAAAAATTAAGAGGTGTAAGAGTCCACTTACCAAACTATCTAGTCAAAGTTACTCATGCTCAGGCTTGAAGACTCAGTTATCAGAATTTATTTTTTTACACAGATTTATTCTGTTGTCACTGAGGCCGGGTATTTACTGTTATTCTTATTTGACCTAGGAGATTATCTGCACTCTCAAGTTTCTTTCTTTGGTTTGACATTAGTTTTGCCACTTTTCTTTCATTCAGAATCACCAGTAACTTATGTTTTCCAGCTCTTAATGTGACAGATAACAAGGACAATGGAAAGTCCTCTGTGACAGATGCAACCTTGTTGGCAGCTGCAGGTGCAAACATTTTCAGTTTAGCATGCTAAAGGGCACCAGTTCAGAGCCTTAGGTGGTTTGGAGCATATGCTGCTGATGAGAATATTAAGAAATAAAGTATTTTGAAGACAGTTGTGTAGGCGAGCGTGTGGAGCATTTAAGTCTCTGAACACTGAGAAGAAATGTCTGGACCACGTCAAACCAATGAAACGACTGTGATGATAAAAATAAGACTGCTAGAAGTCCTCTTGCAATCAAAATGCATTAGTGCTCTTGTACACTACTACAGCACTTAATGTTTTCTGTTGCAACTTCCTTAGAACAATTGCCCTTGCTATCACGGTGATATTTTGACACTTCTTTATGGCCTCTACCTAGACCCCTATTATTAAGCATTTCTTCTTCATTAGTAATTGATGCTTGTGTTTAAGGCTTCCATTTGAAAACATCTCTCAAATCTACTTTATTAGATTTTGAGTAAATGTTCCCCAAACCTCCACAGCATTTTGTTAAAAATGAACATCATATATCTTTTGATAAAAACTACAGAGTTAAGTGCCTAATAAAATACTACATGACTAAAATGACTATTAATATTTTAGCATTATGCTGAAGTATGAGTGTTCTCCCGGCAAAGGTATGAATCACTGGTTTTTCATTTCTTTAATTCTTTATTAATTGGTACTTGAGGCAATAAACCATAACATATAACTTTGGCTTCAGATAAGGTTTAATGAGTGCTTGACCTTTGCTTGGATAATTCTCTGTCAGTGAACCAATTCAGGATAACCCTTTGAAGCTTGGATTCCTGTATTGAATGCTATTTGCTTTTCACTGTCCTTTACTTAAATGGACAGTACTGAAAGTTGGCTTTTTATCTAAAAAAGGCTTCCATAAAAAAAGCTTTCTTTTAACTGACTAATATTGTGGAAGTTTGATTTTTTTTGTATCGTTCTGTTTCATTAATTATTCTGCAGTAGGCCAGAAGTCTGATTATAGCTGTAACTGAGGACCACCTATCCTAACATAACTGAGTTATATAGCCTACTAAGCTGTCATAATCAGCATGCTGGCCCTACCACCTAAACGTACCTCATGCATATGGATATGCAGTAAAAAAATCCAGCAGAGTAAGTCCTAGTTCTTTTTAGAGTCCCACAGAGTATAGCTGGAGAAATCAGAAAGTTATTACCTAAATGAAATAGTGCATTACACAGGGTACCTGAGTAGGTTTGATACCTTTCAGGTAATTCTGAAAAAATGCAGATGCGCAGCTGCTACAGGCTCAGAACTTGACTGAAGTATCCTGAGAACAGGCTTCTCCAAGGGGATTTCCAATACTTTCTAGTTGTGGCTGGATCTGAAATACTATGAGAGCAACCACTCATGCTTTAAATTGGGATTTATGTTTTCTATTCCTCTCCAAATCCCAGTGTGCAGCTAGGCATGAGGAACTGTGAAAATGACCCAACTTATTCTGACTTTAAAAATATTTAATGATTTTAGACACTACTGAAAGATTAGACAATGTATTCTGTACCTTAAAATTCCTTCTGGGGGAGTTTCTGACTACCATGCCTAGTGG
Source organism: Coracias cyanogaster (assembly GCA_033124195.1). NCBI lineage: Eukaryota > Metazoa > Chordata > Aves > Coraciiformes > Coraciidae > Coracias > Coracias cyanogaster. Next base: position 15,786 of record JAVSBS010027050.1, on the reverse strand, counting down.
TAGTATCACCTCTAACATTTGTTTCTGGAAAAAAGTAGAACCTGATTTTTTTTTTTTTAAAAAAAAAAAAGGAGACAAAAAGCAGCCAAATCTTTTAGCAGAAGTAGCCCTGTTGTTTGATACTGACTATATATGGGGAAGACTAAATTAATACTTTCTCTGATCCTTGGCAAGTATGTAAGTTTAGGCCAGACATGTCTTATAAGTGCCCTGCACAATGGGTAGCATGACCAGTGTGTACATTATATTCCCTATTCAAAATCTGTTTCTGTGTATATAAATTAAATAATATTCACTGAAGCAGGATTTGGAACTTCAGTCTCATGCTTTTGAGTCATTTTAATCCTCAACAAGAAATATCTAATGATTGAATGCAAAATATAACAGCTTCAAAATGTCTTCTGTTAGCACTGTTTTAAATATATTCAGGGGTTCAATTCCAATATTTCAATCACAAAACTTGAAACTAACTGTCAAGGCTATACAGACAAAGGAGAATTTATCCCTGTCCTTTGTGAAGGCAGATAATTAATACAAATTAAAACAACATAACCATATCTGTACAGTGTCGGATTATATCAGTAAATCTCATTTGAATATCATGATATTTCTATTTGTCAGATTATAAATCACTTGGTCTTTTTGGGGTGGTTATTCTTTTATAATTCTTTAATTCTATACTTAGCTAATACTATTTGTTGCAAATAATTCACAATTTTGGGCATTCACAAGTAATTTAATGAATTGCAATTGCATTCTTCAGTAAAACACTCTGAAAAGAAAATAGCTAGTCCTAATTACATGCTTAAATAAACATATGCTTCAGTGCTTTGCTAAAACCTGTGCCCCAGGCCCGGGTTTTATCATTTGCATATGTTGACTCAAAAGATTTGAGAATTTTTACCTGCAAAATCTGCCAGTTTCCTTGTGGAGTCACACTCAATTCTGTATGAAGATTTGGACTCATTCTTCCCACTGAACATGCCATTTGCAAAGACAAGATATCAGGGCTCACAGGAGCAACCTAGACAGGAAAATAGATCTAGCTGCTTACAGCTAAAAGCATAAGCCTATGGAAACAAGCTGCCTCACCATGGTTAAAAGACTCCACTCCAGTGAACAGAATTAATTAAGTTCATTTCCACGCAGGACTGCCCCTGGTCCACAGAGAGTCAAAGGGCAGTTGAAGAGTATAATTACTTGTGTTAAAGAGAAAAAGGCAATGGGAGTTAGCCCAGCCTCACAATGTGATTTAAAAGAGCAGCATGCCTTTATTGTATTTTTAGTTTGATGTGGGTGAATTACAAAGCAGGGGGAAAAAAGCTCTATGTGAAACAGTACTTACCAGATATAAATGGAAACTCGCATTCAAATTCTTCATTCAAAGTAGTGAAGAAGGAGAAAAAGAAAAAAAAAAGCTAAGCATTCTGATTATATGTCCAGCAGTAGGAAAGAACGTGATCAATTATGATTTGCTTGAGATTGTCATAAGAGTAAATAATAACTGCCAAGTAAGGACTACTAATTTTTGACCTTATTGGAAAATATTAGATGTTGTATCCAGTCATTCCCGTTGATACAGTACGCACTAATTTTTTTTTCATTTTCCATTTTTTTTCCATTTTCAACTGCTTTGTACTGCACCGTTCACTGAAATGTTACAGGTATTTTAACAGCCTAACTTCGACTACAGACTCTGTATCCCTCCAGGCCTTTTTCAAAGCTTCTGTAACAATATATATTTTTTGTTGCCATCTTCCAGGACTGTCAAGTTTCTGTGGCACCCATTTTTATTTTTTTTTCCCTTCTCACAGTGATATTTGGAGTAATTTAGTACAACCCAGGATTACATTTTTACCTTAACCAAATGATATAAATGTAGTGAGAGTTAGTAATTCTTTTCTTTTGTTGGTACCAGTCAATTAAACCAGTCACACGGGAAGGAAGGAGCTGTAGCTGTGGAATCCATCCCTTGTCAACAACCTGTTACCCCTTTTTTTTCCCCCTGCTCCATATTGGGAGGATTCGAATAGATGGGAGTTTGTCGGAGGCAAGCATAGTGCCACTGTTCGCTTTATTGATATATCCATTATAGCATTTCAGCCTAACAGTATTTCAATGGTGCAAGCAGCTCTAAGAAGCATTATGTCTTCATGTAAACTTTTGTTCTGCCTTGAGCAGATCTCACTGTGTTGGAGAGTGCCAGAAACTGAGGCTGCACCTCTATATTACATGACTAGTAAAGCTGCAATATCCTACCAAGCTTAGAGAAAAGAACACGATGAACTTCATCTCATATTGACAAAGGAATAACTATACAGGGATTTTTTTTTTAGGTGCTGGAAGAACTTTCTCTAATTCACATTTCTGAGATATAATTGAGGATAATCATAAAAGATTATGCAGAATATACAGAAGAAAGCTCTTAAAATTTGCCTCCGCTAACATCAGTAAGTCCTCCCTGAAAAACAGGCATTTTAAGAGCTGTCCAGAATATTTATCTGAATCTATGTTAGTGTTGTTTCTCTTGTTTATCACTTCCAAAGAGGTATTCTTTCCGTAAAATGAAAAAAACCAAACCCTGGAATATACGCTGTATCAATGTATGGCCTCTTATGGTCCTGCTGTTGTGGTAGAGGGACAACTACCATGGGTAGGGATTATGGTTATATTCTGCTGACATAGTGCAAATACAATGTCATGAAAGGACTAAAATTCACCTGTTTAGTTCAAGGTCAGGCAGTTATAGGCTGAAGTAGTGCTGTCTCCAGACTATTGTGTTGCCACTCTAATGCAGACATTTGAGGGTAGAGCTGCGTCCTAACTAAAAATTCAAATTCAGGACCTTTTCTTTCAGAATAAGTCTTAACCTAAATTGGCTCCTCTATTAATTTTATAAAAGACAGTGTAATTATATCAGGAATTCCCTGAAGTGCCTTCCTGCTTTCCATACTCTTTCATGAGATATATTTCTGTTAGATGTTGCTTGGTGAAAATGTGTTGGCAAAGCTGGTTGATAGTGTAAAATGAGAAATGGGCTCAAAAAGCAAGTCAGCATCAGAATTCTATGCAAAACTGAATTCCAGTTTGTTGATCTACAGATGTTAGAAAAAAAAATAGCACATTGATCCACAACAACAACAAAAAAGTGTCAAGATGTAATTTCAGGACTAAGTAAAAAAAAAAACAAACCGGTATTACTTTGAGTAGAAGTTGCTATGCTAGCTGACTTGGACTGAACTTCTTATGCTATTTCAGTTGTAAATGGTTCAACACAAAATCCAAAACAGTATTGAAGCAACATTAATTGCTGAATCAGCTCTGTAGTAAAAAAAATCAGAGAGATCAGAGCAGCCTTCAAAAAACTCACAGTGATTTTAAAAATATTGAAAGGAGAAAATAGAGAAATAAACGAAACATGAAACTTGCACTTCAAGATGCACAGATGCATAAGAAAAAGGGTAGCAACATCATAATGATATGTAATTATGTGACAATATTGATAGACTAGAGCAGTATAAAAGAAAATTGATGAGAAAATTCACAAACATAAACTGCAGCTATTCTGTTTATTTGGATCAGGTCCTCTTTGTAGAGAGGAAGGAAGAAAGGAATTTGAAAGGATTTTCATTATTGGAAAAAGACAGCGTTGTTTGTCCAATTGCTTATGTAGTACTACATAAAGGCTAAAGTGCTTTTGTGATTTTGCGTATTTGGATAACAGATGCTAGGAAACATGATGAGGAGAGCATGGAGCTGCCATGTGTAGGAAAGACTTTTAGACTTCAATGGCAGCATTTCAGTTTGATAGGCTTGGGCATTCGATATCATTTCATCTGGAGTGGTAATGGGCAGTTCAATAACATTGCAAATAAGCAGAGGAAAACTTCCTCTAGTCCAACCCAATTTCTAGTTCTCTGCAGTGAACCTTTGTATGTTTATTATGAAAGCAGTGAAGAGGAAACTACTATGTATTCCTGGATTTGTCATACGTACCAGATTTGTCATTTAGGAACACAGTAAACATTGGTGCCTGATAACATCAACAGACAAAGCTCTGGAGGAATCTCCAGACAACTAAGATATATTTTATGGGCTAGATAATCCTCTTCAGGATTATTATCTTTTCATTGTCTATCCAGGAAAGGCATGGACAGCTGGAGTTCTGACTTTGATGGCTCAAGACAGATGACATTAGTCTCATTCATTCTGGGTAAATGTAGTATAACATACTCGCACGAAGCTGCCGCTTCCTGCCCCTTAAAAAAATTGCAGCAAAAAGCCATCATCATCATCTCCATCGGAGAGAGACTGATTGTGCCGAAAAGCTGGCAAGTCACCATCATCATCGGAACCGCCCGAGTCTGCCGGCCAAGTGTCTTCGACCCGACCATCACCACACACCGGAAAAGGGTAGAAACCGACATATACACACATTCACACGCACCACATCACACCAGGTTGACTAAGGGGCAGTGAGTGGGTGGGCGTGGCGTCCTTTGATACCATAATATTTCCATAGAGTAAGTATGGTTTTATTCGAATATATTTGGTAATCAACTTGTTGAATATTCATTGGTTTCTGTAATTGCCTACGAGCCTGGTGGTGGGGAAGCATCTCGCTTTGTCCTTGATCTGCTTTCCCTTTGGGAGGTGGTACGGATGCTTGCGCCCGGACCACAACAAGACAGTAGCTCTTTAGGCCCAAAAGTTTGCCTCTTCAGAAAGCACAGACAATGAAGTCATAGTCTAACTTGGTAACTAAACTATATGAATGCTCCCATAGAATTACCTTTATTTATTTAGTATTTTGAGTTCTGTAGAAAAGTCAGCAGATAGTTTATGATTAAACATCAGCAATATAACTAACTTGAATATAGTAAATTACAAATAAAGAACTGAAATGAATTTCCAGTAGTTAGGAACATCATGCATTTCAGTTCACTTAGGTGAGTCCACTGTTCCCACCTCAATACAATATATTACTGGGGAAATACTGACCGCATAGCTCCACAAGTGGGGAATATCAGCATATACAGATGGATACCAGAAGTGGCTGAACTGCATCTTGCAGTTTATTTTCATCTGGAAGGAACCTAGTTCCTGTGGAATCAGGTAAGGTATTTGGAATCCTTCAAAAGCCCTTATTAGGTTCAAATACAGAACGCTGTAGCTGATGCATGTTCTGAAAGACCTCTTTCAGTCACTGCCATTACCTATGAAAATTTCTGCCTGTCTTCTTTCACCTGATGTCTGCTACTTCTGGTTATCAACTGCTATTGGGAGGAGAAAATACTGTTTTTTTCAAATTTTCACAAAATACAAAGATGACCAAGCAGCACATTTAAACTGAAAAAAATTCTTTTTGTTTTCCTTTGGAATCAGGCTCGGGGGGCGGGGGGAGTAGAGGGGGGAAGTATAAACATTGGATCATATAATAGTAACTTTTTAGATTAGAAAACAAATATGTTGTGATGTCTGAGATTTATTATATTATGAGATTATTTATAATATGAATGATTTAATTTTTTAGGGTTGGAATCCTGGAGAGAAATACATACCCAAAGAAATGGTTTATGTTCATCTTTTCAGTTTGTTTATCTAGCTATATCAAGGTAAGCTTTGCTATAGATTTCTAGTTTCTCCTTTGACAGTGGTAGTTTCACGTATTTCCATCTGAGAGTTACTTTAGGATCAAATCTCTGGTCAGAAATAGCACAATATTTCTGTATGATCATTACCTGAACAAGATGTCTTTTCAATTTATTTCCTTATCTTAAAGATACCAGGAGCCTGAGATCCATTTTACATCTCAAACCCCCTAAACTCTTACATCAAGTATATGAAGTTCAGAATTGAAACTTTACAGTTAACGATAAGAGACGTTTTGCCTAGAAGGTATGTCAGCTCAGTGCAAGTTTTCACGCACCTGATTTGTCTTTGTCTCAGAAAATATTTCATATTCATCCTCCTGGAGGCTGATGAGCTATACACTGCTATTTCCATGTGGATTTCAGACTATATCCTGAAATGCCTCTAAAAAAAATTCCCTAGTGATTACAACTCATTTTTTGAAATTGGGTCATTCTGTCTTCCCGTGCCTTGGGATTACCAATTAAAGAGAGAGAAGCTAAAGAATCAGAAGAAATCCCCAAAACTCTTGAGATCACCAGCCTGTCATCAGTCTTCAAGAGCATCAATTTAATTTTTCATGGTGAAAACTTAGTATCTTGGGACCCTTCATAATAGACTTGACACACTTTTAAAATCAACAGCTCTAGCTGATCACTGTATCTTTAACAGTATGGTGATTGGCACCAGAAGACCATAGGACAGCTGTAAAAAGAGACATTACAATGGAAAAAGATGTACCTTTTTATAACAAAAATTGTGGCAGCATGTAACTGAAGTTCATAATTTAGTCCTGGATTTCTTAAAGAGCTGTATTTATGACGGAAATATGTCTGATGAAACCATTCTCTAAGGAGCATGCTCTTTTGTTGGAGTTCATTCATACATAGATTGGAAATTGCTTTTCAAATCTTCATTTGGTAAAAAAAAAAAAAAATATTTTGCAAACAATGTAACAATGTACTATTTTAACTATTTACTCCCTAATGTAACAATTTAGTATTTCAAAGGGATGGTATCCTGTCTTGGATTTAATAATATGTTATTTTTGTTGTAACAATATAGTAGTATAAAAGGGCAGATGTGAACTGTAATGTTTTGCTTTGTTGAAATGGAACGTTTGTATCAATAACTACAGTATTCACCCAAGAGTGGTAAAATAATTAGCTTGAAAGATGTTGTATATTAATTATCTTGAGAATCATGTATATGAACTACCAGTACATCTTGGAACAGCAAGAGGACTCCAGAAGGCTGAGAGTTTAAGAGTGTGCCATTGCACAAAAGAATGAACAGAATCATTTAATAACCACAGAGCAGTTGGTCTGACATGAGTTGTGGGCAAAATAATGGACAAGGTGACATAGGATTCATTTTATAAAGGAATAAGGATATGGATATAGTGAAAGTTAGTCAATATGATCTCTAGCACTGGTATTTAGAAGCTATAATGGAGATGGATGCATGTGTTGTGGGAAGGTACTAAAAAGATGCATGAATGCTGAAAGTGGTGTACATGAAAATGTTATGTGTACATGGGTTGTCAAACTGGCCTTTACTGGGCAAGCAATTTGCAAGTGCAATTAACTTCATGCTCAATTTAGCTTATTTAAACATCTACGTAGCAATTGTGTATTTATGTCAGATCCCTTGAAATCTAAATTACTTAAACTGGGGTGCAAATAGTTGTAAAAGAAAAAAAAAATTGTGCCTGTGATATACAAAATTTAAAGCTGTAAGAAAATCAATGCCCTCAAACAAACCATAATATATATATCTAGATAAGGATAGTGAAACTTTCATCACAAATGTTTTGCTGTATCCTTATACCTTTTCCTATTTCCTGCACTGCTGATCTGAAAGTAAGTCTCCTGCTCCCTCTGAAGGGTGAGCTAGCTTTCAAATATGCATCATCAACAAAATACAAGCACCTTCATCGGTATCACTTTGACAACATTTGAGGCTATTTGACTGGAAGGCAGATATCATTGGTTAGACATAGAAAATACTAACCACTATCAGTGTCTTAATTCCTTATTCTAAATAGTTTTTAACTAATTGCCAGATGGAATGCAGAAAAAAAAAGAAAAAGGAGACAAAAGCCCCAACACTATCTGAGTTTTTGCCACTAGCCCATAGCCTCATATTCTGTTTGCATAATATTCTTAGATTTGTGTTTATTGGTTATTTGATAGAGGATCCATGTGACACAAAGAATGCAGTATAGAAAAATAATTCCTTCTGTTCTTTTTAAAAAATACTTATAAGATGTGTTTACTATACAGGTCACTATTTAATCCTTTATTTCCTCTTTCTCAACTCCTTGAGAATTCTCACAGTGAATATTGACCAAACAACACCTCAGCTCAGTTATCTGGGTAACTCACAAAAAATGAGAATGATGATTAATATGATCTTTGGATGTGTTTCTTTACAGTAGCATGTCATAAAGGTGTAATTGTATTTATTGTGTTTATATTTAGGTAGGCTGGGAATATTGTATTTGCCAATCTTTATGTGAATGACCTTTCATGGATATGAAGTATTACTTGCCACCAACCATCCCCAAAATACACAGGAAATTATAGAGTTGCTATAGGAAACTATTAGGTTAATTAAGAAATACCTAACAAAAAGAAACATGTAGAGTAGTGCCTATGTATTAGATTCCCCCCTCATTCCCTCCCTCCCCTCCCCCCACTTTCTATACTTTGTTCTTTTCACCAATACTTTCTATGACTTTTTTCCTTGTTCATCTTACCCATTTAATAACTTCTTATCTGACTGCAGTAAAAGCAGGAACAACAAGGACTTTTTCAGGTAGTTTTTGTTTAATTGCTTTTGGGGATTTTGGAGATTTTGAGTTTGGGTTGGTTTTGAATAGCATTTAACAGGCATTTGGCAATCAGTGACCAGATGATGCATAGAAATCTTCTGTTTAATTTTGGTAACTTGCTTCTGTGCAAATCATTAACGAGATTATTTCTTTCAGAATTTTTTGAAGGCTGAGTTCACATAGGTTAAACTGAATTGGGATAAAAGTGATTTGATTTGTTAGCAACATGTAATTAACCAGCAATTAGTGATCTGTGCATTCAGATCAATACCAGCACAGATATACCACAGATAAGTCAAAATACTAAACACTTATCAAACTTTAGTATACATCTGCACATTTCTGAACAGCTTTCTATGGCTGATCCTAGAAAACTGTAATTGCATTCACATCCCCCACCCCAAGTTAAATGTACTCCACCCCAGAGGCAATGTGAGTCACAAGCCCACCCTTCCAAGCTGTGTGGGAAGTTTTAAGTACATCCATGCTGCTACTCTAAACTGCTAACCCACATGCAGCTAGATTCATACCTGCATATCATGGCAGATCCCTGGGCATTACACCTCATATAGTCATTCACCCCACAGGCTGCTCACAGCATCTAACAGGGAGGCTGCTCTGTCTGGCCTTGGCAGTGGTTGTGATACCCTGAGGCAATTTCTGGCAATGGCAAGCCTGGCATTGACTGCTGTTTTCACTGCAAGGTTTCTGTGCACTTCTATGAATATTTGTGCTTCTTTTATACTTCTTGCAAGCTGTCTAATTTCCTGTCAAAAAACCTCTTTGCAATTCCCAGGTTTATCCTGGCTGGTGGTCATCTTCCTCTTCAGCATTATCACTTTGGGGTAAACCCCCTTTTGGACAGTTTTGGGTATCCTGTTGAGATCTACAGTGCACACTCAGGTTCCTATGGCTGCCCAGACCCTTTTGCCAAAGATACTGTGAGCATCTCACAGATCCCAGAGGGATACCAGCTGTCAGAGCTGGGACAGGCACAGATGCTAGTTTTGATAATTTATTGTCTTTGGATTACTAATTTGCTAAAAGTCCAGCAATCCAAGGCATCTCTTGGCTAAACTGGTATCATTGTGAACACCAGCTATACTATCAAGTTTTATCACAAAAGGATCATCCCTGTTACTGTTCCCTGGCTGTGAAGGAGGATGTGGAAAGATGCATTGCCATTATCATGATTTTGTTATCACTGTAAGGAATTGGATTAGGAATCTAAAGGAAAAAATGAATGGGGAATTAAAAGAAAAGAAGATGTTATAGGCATTAATTAAAATTTTAAGATTTTACTATGTACCTAAACCCAGATTTGAATTCTAACTGTGCACATTTCCTTAGAATAGACAGAATGATCTTTTTCTCACTTTGTTGGAGGTGGAACTAAAGCTTTGAGGAGACAAGACTAGGTTGTGGGTGGCCAGGCTCAATGATTAAAGCAAGGATCAAGTCAGGTGTGGGGAACAGAGATAGTTACTATGGTCAGGGAAAGTATAAAACAAGAATTAGAGTTACACCTGATGTAGAATGAAGGATTAGAAAAATGACAGAGCTGAAAGATGAACAAAACTGATGGGCTGAAGAGAAGTATGGTCAGATGTTGTCCAAAACTTATAAGGAAATGAAGGAATTTATGTTGGAAAGTATAATTCAAAAAAAGGAAGAGGTTTTGATCAATCCCCCAAAAAAGTTTTATTTGGACTACTTAAATTGAAAATAAAATTCAAAGAAACACACATTTAAAAGTAAACAGTATCCCACAGGAATAAAATACTTCTGAGGCACTTGATGGATAAGCAAAGCAAAGGTAGAGGTAAATATATAAAAACTTGGTGGAGGTAATATTCTTCTTTCAATAAAATGTTGGTAAAAAATTTGTCTGTTTAGAAGCAGACGTGAGACTGCCTGTTTTCCTGGAAAGCACATCTAGAAGGAGGATTCTGTCTATAACCTTTAACAACAACAGTGTGAAATTTTTTTTAGCTAAGGATATATTTTTTTAATATGAAATATATCAAATATTCCTTTTTAAAGCATAAGGTATATTACAAAGCAATTCTATAGAAAAGTTTCAGGATTAATTAGAACAATGACAGATCTAGCACCATAGAAAGTTATGTCTTTGGAATCACTAGACAAAGAACAATAAAACTAAAAAAAAAAAAAAAGCACTTAATAAAATAAAATATTTTAAGTATCACAACATCCTAAATATCAAATGCTGACAATGAGCAATGTATGTTCAGTCAACAATCTTGTAAGCTGTTAAAGTAGAAACACAAAAGTGCTTGTAAATAGATAGACCTATTGGATTTATTACACTGTTCTCACAAATGGAAATAATGTAGTGTGTTTATATTATAAAAGCAGATGCTTGAAAAACTCTCTCTATAAGAAATCAACTTTGGGCTTCAGTTTTTTCCTCTGTGGTTGGGCAAACCCAGTGCAGTTTCTGAATATTCAGGTATATGATCTTAACCTGTCAAAGAGCATAGTTTAAAAATAAAAGAGTTATAGAGCTGGCTATCAACGATGAGACACAGAAGGAAACTATGTTGAGAAGTTCATTGTTTGTCTGATTGCAAGTGCTGACTGACAAATTTTGCACATGGGTCATACTAATATGTGACCTAGAAAATGGCTGGTCACATGGAGGAAGAGGTACGTGAGACATTTAAAGAAAATATTCTGGGTAGATAGGGCAAGGAATTTAAAAAAATGATAAGATATTCAACAGATGGAGATGGACTCTGTATCAGGTTCTTTCCATCAATGACATCTGGTCTAGCTGTTCACAGGACACATTTTTTGTGTGTGTATTTAAAAGGGATCAAGATGGGCTTGTTTTGTCTGTAGACCCACTGACAAAAGAGCAATTCCATTGTCTTCAGTAATGTTAAGTATAATTGCGTCTAATCTAATCTGTGATGTAAAATGCATAAAAATCACAAAAAGTACTTGAAGAATATGGGAACTTCAAAGAGGAAAGAATATTTCATTGTCTCACTTTGTCTCAGTCTCTTATAGAAGTAACAACTCTGATTCCATCTCTAAACTCAAAAATTTGAGAATAAGAGAGGGGGTTTTGCTCATGGGCATCTTTAAGGAAGATTTTAAAAAATATTTTATTAAAGATTTTTTACTATATTTTTAGATTTAGATTTTATATATTTAGATACTATAGGAATAATAGAAAATGAATTGCCCATTGATTGTAGTGCAAGTAACTGCTGCTTAAAGGATTTTGGAAGAGCCCCAGTATGTGTGCAGTAGCTGAAATTTGCACATGAAAATAAGCTGCACTCTAAATTTTTTGATTAGTTGTTGATTTAGAAGCTGCAGACTGAGGTATTCCCTGATTCTGTCTACTCTGACATTTACTAGCTCAATACACTTTAAGGAAGTCTGAGACAAAAGGACAGAGAAGTTTCTTAAGGCCTAGAAAAAACTTTGGGTTTTTTGGACAGCTTTAACACATTAACTCATACCCTGTTTAAGACAACAGCAAATACAGTTAAAACTATTTAAAACAAGCATTAAAAAAAAATGTTATTAACTGAATTTCTAATTATTTCTGTTCTCTATTTAACTACTGGGTTTGTAAATATTTTGAGGCCATTGGGTTAATAACTGCAGTAACACACAAAGAACATAAAACAGTGATATAAAAATATTTTAAAATAATGCTATCATAATTTATAAGGGCGATAGAAGAAAAAAAAAGTGCCATTAAAGAGGATGACTAAGTTAAGTGGCTTAAAGGGTAACAAGGAAGTTTAAACCTTTGGCAAAAAAACCCTTTTCCTATTGGACTAGAAAAATGTAAGGTAGACAGGCCTCTGTATGGACAATGCACCTGTAAACTATGTCTTGAAATGGAAATGTTATTGGATTAGAATCTAATCTTTCTTCCAAATTTTGAGTCAAAATGCTGTTCTCAGTTGAGTCACTGTGTAGTAAACCATAAAGAAGAAGCGATAAGCATCTGCTGGTGGAACATGAACAGCTGAACCATAAGAAGCTGCTTCCCTGTGTTCATGTCTCACTGAGTATGCAGCTGGACTTTTATATTTGACTTTCAACTTTTCAGTAGATTTCTTTTTATTATATTTTAGCTAGGTTTGAGCTGTAACTTTTGTAAGGCAGCTGAGATATGTTGATTGATCTGTGACTTGTAAGCTTCTAATCTGAAAAATTACTAAGAGGGGATAGAGTCCATTTGCCTATGGTACACCTCAGCAAATCCCCATGATGCCAGTTTATCACTAAATAAGGGCTCACTAAACTGTTGAATCTGTAGGAAGAAGCTGCTAGTAGTTAGCTAGCTTTCTTGGAACACACCAGCTAATCTTTTAAACTGAATACGAGTTTCTTAAAGCTAAATAAAAATCCACTGTTTATTTCTTGCTTTTTACTCCCCAGATAATCTTAAAGATGATAGAGGGGTACCTTATGTCCTGGTACTATTTTTGAAATCCAGTATATTACAGAGTTTCAGTGCTTGCATATATACAACCTATTGAATTTATTTCCAAAATATGCCAAAGAAACAGTTTCTCCAGGATCTCCCCTAGCCCTAGCAAAAATACCTTCATGGTTTAAAACATCACACATCCATATAGCTCCCATGTTTTCAACCACTTTAGTATTCCAGAGTTATTCAGATACTGTTTTCCTCAGGAGAATTTCTGTTGCCCTCCTTTAAGGCTGCTTTTCTTTGCTGAGCAATGGCAGAGTTAGAAGTGCTGCACATCCTTTTTTTAAAACAACCTTGCTGGCACTTCATTTTCTCCCCAAGAATAGACAAATCTAGTATTGTGTAGTAACATCCTCTTTCACTCTTCTGATTCGCCCTATATGTGAAAATTGAGCTCTCTTTTAAGCTCTCATGTGTGAACCATGACAGCATAAACTCTCTGAGAAAGCAAGAGAGCTGGAGTTTTGCTGTGAAATGACATCCAGACACTGTCTCCTTATCTCTCCTCTCCACTATAAACTCTTTCAGCATCTGTGAAATCTTCATTGTTTGAAAATATACAGAACAGTGGCAGAGACTGGAGGCTTTGTTTATGGGGAAGAATCACATCTTGGGAGTGTCCTGAAACACAGGTTTTTCCATTAAGAAAGACAGAAATCTTTTGGAAGATATTTTGTACTGTGATTTTGTTGTGACATAGTGCCTGATAGTGTAACACAAAATTTTCCCCCTCCTTGGCAGCAATGTGATTCGTTTGGGAAATACACAAATGATTTGTCATTTTGGTTAAGCCATTTGAAATGTGACACAGAAATCCCACCTTGAATGAAGAACTTGAGAATGGGCACTAATCATACCCTGATGTAAGTAATTGGTAATCTTCTTGGTAACTCATTGCAATAACTCCTCCGTGAGTGATTGTGATGCTATAAATCACATAAAAGGATATTAGATCTTTCCCCACTGTATACAAAGCTGAAGTCCTCAAGACAACAAACCTGTATGTGTTCAACTGCAGCCTTGTTAGCTATCTGCTGATGTCTGAACTATTCCTATCTTTCTTCCCATGAAAATCAATATGCCATGTTTTTCTTATTTAGAAAAGATAATGCATTTAAATGCAGGGTTTTGTCACTCTCTGTTCCCACATGGATCTTTTGATTTGGACCCTTGAATGCTAAAGAACTAACAGGAAGTAAAAAATAATTAACAAAGAATGACTCTAAAATGCTGCAGGGCTCTTTATATAGGTTTGAGGCCTAAGCTAAGAGACAAAAGTCTCAAAGTCACAAAGGAGGGGAAACAGAGAGAAACAGAGGAATGCATCAGCAATAAGAAAATATTTGAATTAACTAGCTGTCTATATAACCTGCTTGCTTCAAATATGTTTATAAACTTATAAAGATAAATATATTACATAAATATAAACAAACATATATTTGCAAATGTTCTTTATGAAACCTTACCTGTTATCAATACTTTCTAAGGAAAATGCATATAAACTAGGGATAGAAATTACATTTTATAAAGAAAGAATTAAATGAACTGTTGTGATTTAATTTATTTCCTCCTCCATCTGATTTAATACCTTCTGGGTTTGCTGAGAAATTGTCACTTTCTCTAGGTCAAGTTTTTGCTGTGCTTCTCATTACCATTGAATCATAGAATCATAGAATAGTTTCTCTTGGAAGGGACCTTTAAAGGTCATCTAGTCCAACCCCCCAACAATGAACAGGGACATCCTTAACTAGATCAGGTTGCTCAGAGCCTCGTCCAACCTGACCTTGAATGTTTCCCAGGATGGGGCATATGTCACCTCTCTGGGCAACCTGTTCCTCTGTTTCACCACCCTCACTGTAAAATGTTCTTCCTTGTATCTAGTCTAAATCTACAGTCTTGTAATTTAAAACCATCATCCCTTGTCCTGTCACAACAGGCCCTGCTAAAAAGATTGTCCTCCATCTTTCTTATAAGCCGTCTTTAAGTATTGAAAGACTGCAATAAGATCTTCCTGAAGCCTTCTATCCTCCAGGCTGAACAACCCCAAGTCTCTCAGTCTTTCTTCATAGGAAATGAAGGTGCAGGACCATGCATGTGACCTTGTTTAAGCTCATGAGGTTCACACAGGCCCACTTCTCAAGCTTGTCCAGGGCCCTCTGGATGGCATCCCATCCCTCAGGCCTGTTAACTGCACCACACAGCTTGGTGTCGCCTGCAAACTTGTGAAGGTGCACTCGATCCCACTGTCTGTGTCAATGATGAAGATATAAAGCAGCTAATCCCAGTATGGATCCTTGAGGGACACCACTTGTCACTAATCTCCATCTGGACATTGAGCCATTGACCATTACCATCTGGATGTGACCATCCAACCAATTCCTTATCCACCAAACTGTCCACCTGCTAAATCTGTATCTCTCCAATTTAAAGAGAAGAATGTTATGGGTAACCGAGTCAAAGGCTTTACTGAAGTCCAGATAAATGACATTCAAAGCTCTTCTGTTGTCCACTGATGTAATCACTTGATCATAGAAGGCCCCTAGGTTGGTCAGGAAGGACTTGCCCTTGGTGAAGCCATGCCAGCTTTCTTGAATCACCTCCCTGTCCTTCATGTTCCTTAGCATAGCCTCTAGGAGGATCTGTTCATCTGTTCTGTGATCTTCCCAGCCACAGAGGTGAGGCAGACCAGCTTTGCCCAAGTAACGATTTCAGGATTTGGTTGCCTGAGGACATAGTTACTTCTTCTCAGACAGAGGTTTCCCTTCCCTTCCCTTCCCTTCCCTTCCCTTCCCTTCCCTTCCCTTCCCTTCCCTTCCCTTCCCTTCCCTTCCCT
>JAVSBS010027049.1:69221-117947 GCA_033124195.1 Coracias cyanogaster | reverse complement strand
CAGAGAGGTTGTGGAGTCTCCTTCTCTGGAGAGATTCCAAAGGTGCCTGGACATGATCCTGGGCCCCCTGCTCTGGGCTCCCTGCTGGAGCAGGGGTTGGATGAGATGATCTCCGGAGGTCCCTTCCAGCCCCACCATGCTGGGATTCAGTGAGTAAGGACACTGACCTTCCTCTGGAGAAGGTGGCAGGTTCTCACTTAATCTTATGAATAATGCATCTGATTTTAATGGATTACTGGTGACCGTACAGATTGTTTGACAGGTGAGGATGCCGCTGACTTCTTCACTTGTTTTGGGGGAGACAGGGACCAACTCTTGGGACAGCTGTAGTGTTCAGCCAAGTCTGGTTTTCCTCAGGGCTGCCTGGGGCTGTGTGAGGAGCTGATCCATCGCCCCACACTCTGGCAACACAAACAGCCACTTTGAGTCTCCAGGGCTTTTAGCGGGCTCAGATGAATGATGCTCTTCCCTCCCTGACATCAATGTTGGTGAGAAGTCCTGGGGTGGCTCTGGGTGGATGCTCTTGTGCCCAGGGTTCTGCTGGTGCCTGCTCAGGGGGTTGCAGGATGGGTGCTGAGCTACCTGCTACACTCCAGTTGGGCTGCGGGTGATTTTGTGCTGCTCTCGGCTGGATTTTGTTCAAACGGTCTTTTGCAGAGAGGCCTCGCATAACCTCAGAACCCCACGACGTCGACGTCCTCTTGGGAAACACAGTTTATTTCACCTGCAGGGCTGAAGGCAACCCAAAGCCTGCGATTATTTGGCTGCACAACAAGTAAGTCGCACACAAGGAGCCCTGGGGTGGGAGAGGTTTTCAAGCACTGAGCTCTTCAGTGGCTGCCTGTAATTACAAAAGCTGTTTTACAAAACAGAGAGAGAAAAAAAAAAAGGATATTCCATGGGTTGTATTTACCTTCCTTTTTATAGCATTCTCTGATGACCACGTAATCCAAGCGATGTTTTCATCTACATTTGAAATATTTCATCTGCATTTGTGATGGCTTCTAAGAGCTCCTGACTTTCCCATAAACATGCTCTGCAGGCTAAGCACAATTATCTTTACATCAGAATAAAAATCTAGAATAAAATCAGTATTTCATGTTGCTCTAAGCCACCATGCCGGCCATTTATTCACTGCTGAAATGCTTCTGGTCTCCAGGTTTCTCTCACTAAAGACCTGGCATGCTGGGAGAATGGTGTTGGGGTTTTAATGTTTTTTTTCAAATGGAAAAATCACTGTGCTCCACTGAAAGACAGACCCTGCAAAGCAGCGTATAGATTCTATACAGCAACACGGAAAAAATACAGGGCTGTGCGAGATGCCAAGTGTTCTGGGAAGTGCTGCACGATAAAATACTCTGTGCTCCAGCAGTTGCCCACTGTGGAAGTGAAGTTACTTTGCTGCTTTATAAGCTTCTTGTCTGTGGGAGCCTGAACAGGGCTCGGTTATTAATAAAAATGATCAATTTATGCTTCTTCAGCGAGCTCCCCAGCGGGCAGAGTTCCAGCGTGGAGCAAAAGTTTATGGGCTGAGTTAAGTCCCCGTGGAAGGAAGGTTTTGTTGGGGAAATTCTGGCAGGCTCCCAAAAATAGCATTGTAAGAAGGGTAATGATAATAAACGTTCTGCAGGCAAGATAGGACTAGAGTGAGGAGATATCAGGGGAATTAAATAAATGCCCAGCAAGCATATGAGTTTGCATAGTGGAGTCAGCCTTTGTCCTAGGAGGAGAGAGGTCCCTTCTCCTCAAGCATCTGCAGCCATCCAAGATTCCTTCGTGCTGGGACAAATGGGATGCAGCAATGGGAACTTCTGCCACGGGCTGGGATCCAGGAGTCGCAGGTCATTGTAGAAAGGAGGAGGATGTTTCACAGCTCTGGGGTTGGGTTGAGTCCAAGCTGCGTTGGGGTCCCATGGTGACTTACTCAGAGCTTTTTGACCCCCTGAGGCCTTTGAGCCCGTTCAAATAGAAATGCCTGTGCACAATAAAAATATTAATTCATTATTATATTTGCACTTAGGAAATAATGAGAACAAGCTTTCCAGGCCTAGCTGCCCTGACAATAGCAGTGATGCTATTGCAGGAGACCAGAACGTTCTCCTGATGGGATATAAATGTCATCTGTAATCAGTGGTGAGAGAAAAAGTAGCTCGGCCAGGGAGTAAATCAGAGCTGGAGCTGCAGTTCAGTGCTGTAAATCATAAGTCTTGCTATGAACTTCATGAAGTCCCAGAACAGCTCCAAGGAGCACCAGTTAACTGCAATGAAGGCAAAGCCTCACCACTCCTGGCAGCTTTGGGGAAGACCACCAGGCTTCACTCCTTTCTGATTTTGCCTCTCTGTGGCTGTTTTTCAGTAACAAGATTGACATGAAAGATGACAACCGCCTGAACCTGTTGCAAGATGGTACCTTGATGATCCAGAACACGAAAGAGTCAGACAAAGGCGTCTACCAGTGCATGGCCAAGAACATAGCTGGGGAGGTCAAGACACAAGAAGTCGTGCTGCGCTACTTTGGCACCCCATGTAATTGAGCCTTGGGCACCCCTTGAAGACCCAACTTGGATTGGGGCTGGGCGTGGAGCTAAGTCAGAGTTAGTCCCAGCTTTGTATGTGCCAAGATGTTCTTGGTATGCTGGAGAAGAGAGTGGTTAACAGCAAAGCATGGGCTGAGCTTTAGGGGGTTCCTTCATGGGAGTGGGGAACTGGGGCTTTAGAGATTGAAGATAATTTGGGGCTGGGGTGGAGTTTGGAGTCTGGGATGAATTCTGCAGTGCAGAGGTATCAAGGGTGAAGGGGAGATATGAGTGGGGATGCTCCATCAATAAGTAACAGGGAGGGAGGAGGTGGTAGGAAGAAGTAGTGCTGGGGGAATCGCTCACAGCAAGGAGTTGGAGGTCAGGGAAGAGCCAAGTGACTGCTAGCTGGGTTGCGTGAGGAGTCCAAGCAATTTTTGCCCGTAACTGAGTGGGCAGCAGAGCTTCTGGTTTCTGAAGCACTCGTTTCCTTCCAGCCAAGCCCACTTTTGTGATCCAGCCGCAGAACACTGAAGTGCTGATTGGGGAAAGCGTCACCTTGGAGTGTGGAGTCTCAGGGCACCCTCACCCTCGCATCAGCTGGACCCTTGGCACAGGCTCTCCTTTGCCGCAGGATCCCCGTTTCACTATCACCAGCTCTGGAGGTCTCTTCATCCAGAACGTCACCTTCTCGGACCAAGGGCAGTACAACTGCAACGCCAGCAACACTGAGGGGTCCATCCAGGCGACAGCAAGGATCATAGTGCAAGGTGAGGAGTCACAGCATGACACTTCTGGGAGACAGTGTTTGGGCAGGGGGGTGGATTTAAGCCCTGTGACTTGTGCTGTTCCCATGAACTGAGAATTAAGACCGACTTGCTGCCTGAGTTTTTCCTGCTGTTCAGTTACTGCTTTCTCCACCAGATTCTCCCAGGTTTCTCCTCATTCCCACTGATCAAACAGTAACTGAGGGACAAAGCGTGGATTTCCCGTGCTCTGCTGAGGGCCACCCTCCACCCGTGATTGCCTGGACAAGGGCAGGTACTGCTTCACTTGTCTTATGGTTTCTTTGTCTCCCATGCCATCATCCACGGGCTGTGGGAGAGAACAGTTGAGCTGATGGTCGAGGGCAAAGACTTGCAGTGGTGACACAGGACAGATGGTATCAGCACCAACCTAGTCCCACTAGGAGATATGTCCTAGATCACCAAGGGATGATGTTAAGCACTGAGGAGGGAGCCTCTTAGGGTCTTTAACACAATAAGTCTTCGTGTCAGTAGGAAGGAGTTTGCTGATTTTCATCAGGATGAAACCCGTGGAAAGCCTTGAGCTTCCTCCTACCATGGCTTCCTATCTCCTTTGAACAGACATGGTCTGGACGCTCCAGGTCAGTGGATATCACCATTTACCAGCTCTCTGTCACTGTCATTGACTTGCTCCTCTTGGGGAGCATGTTGCAGAAGACACTGTTCAGCATTGACACATCACAATGTGGCGCTTGAGGATATGGTGTAGTGGTTAGAGAGATGCTAGGACAAAGGTTGGACTTGGTGACCCTGGAGGTCCTTTCCAACCATAATGATTCTGTGATTCTGTGATTCATTCTAAGGGAAACAAACTTCAATCATTAGTTTCCTTCCCCCACCTTGCAATACAACATGCAATTTAAAAATCTGTCTTTTCTAACTTGGATCTCAAATGATCATATTGGATTTCATCTGGTTTCACTACATTTCCCATGCTGTCCCTCCGGGCAGTGTCTGCTCCTTAAGACTAGTGCTCTGCTGCATGCCAAATTCCACTCACATTATGGTTAGAAAAGACTGCTAATCATAAGGTAGAGGCAGGCAAGAAGGCTGGCAGTGAGCAAACAGCACACAGATCCATTCCAAATCAGAGACAGGAAATAAATGGTTTGGAGGGACAGAATCAAGGAGAAGAGCACCAATAAAAGTAAAGGAAAGGAAAGCAGAACTGAGAGGAGACAAAGTGAAAGCAACGTCAGGAAATGAAGATGGAGGCAAAGTCATAAAAAGAGGATGCACATGCTTGCAGATTGATTTAATCCCTAACTGTAGCTCCTGAGCACTTCTTGGAATAAATGATTATATGACATGGCAAAGAGGAATTTGCAGGCATTGGAAGATGCCGTGTCAATTAAAGAGAACCTTCCCAAAAATTCCTTTCAAAGAGGCTAGGTGAACATTAAGAAAGATCTGTGGGTGCAGGTAGATCAGGGACCTCCATATCTGTGAGGCCATGTGCCACATGATGTAAGAAAGAGCATCCTGAAGTTTGATCACTTGTCCTGCTTTGACAGATCTGAAGATAAGGAGAGACAATTTAATATATGGCAAGATTTACAGAAGGCATTGTCAGTTGAAGTGCCTACATCTTCCTAAGCGGCTTCCTTTAGCCTGCAAAGGCTCTGACAGTCTGAATTCTCAGATGCAGATTTCTGTAACTGAACTGAAAGGTGTGTACTATTGTACTCTCTGACAAGCCTAGGATAGTGAATATCATAAAGACAGAAGAACTGCATTGCATCAGGTAATTTTCTGAAGTTGCCGTACTTATTCCTGTGCTTGTCTAATCCTCTCTTCTCTCTCTTCTGTAATCTCTCCAAGTCCCCCTCCAATGCCCTTCCAATTACAGTTCCATGCTGCCCATCATCCCGTCAGTTGGATGATACTAGGTTTGGATTAGCACTAAATTCCCTTAAGTCTTTCAAAGTCTCCACCTAGGTATGAAGTAAGCCTGAAACTTTAATTATATCTGCCCAGCTGATACAAGTTGTTCTTTCCAGCTAGATACTTGCATTTCAGAAGACCTGACCAGCCAGTAATTCCTGTCTTCTGAGTATGGGCTAGCAACAAATTTGAAAGAAAAGCTCCCTGAACAAATTGGCCAGCGAAGTATTTTTATATTTAGTCTTTTTATTTTTAGTCCTGAACTGCAGTGGTTTTCTTAAGCAGATGACATATTTTTCACGAGTAGCTGCTGCACAAACAGCTCTCAACATGAATGATGTGGGAGTCTGCTTATTTTAAATGACCAGTGAAATCAAACAGATCGTGTTTTCAGTGAAGTTGCCAAAATTCTTACATGTACAAATATACAGATTAGCTAAGCCCCAAAGAAGGATCCAGGGGCACTTGAGTGAGTTGAAGCCTTGGCTTGCTCCAGATGCACACCTATGGTCGCTCTGCACATACTGCTGAGGAACACAAGCCAATGAGCATCATTCCCAGCATTCCCTCAGCTGTGCTGTGCTCTGCTTGCATTATTTTGATGCATCGTTTTGACTCAGCACAGACTTTGGAGGGGTAAGACTCTCTTTTACTATTTCAGGAATCAAATATCAATTTTTTTACCCAGTATCTAAAACAGTAGCTTTTTATTATGTGCCAGGAAGACTTTATAGCCTAATCTGACTTCATTATCAGTCTAACTAGAATATTTTTAATAACCACACAACAGCACAAATCAGTAAAGGTACATACAAAATCAAAAATATAACTGCATTGCAGTGTCTTAACAGAACTAAGCCCAAGAAATATAGGCCAATACTTTTATTCCCTAAACTACATTTAAAACTCACACAGGGACACCAGGATATAAATGAAATTTTTGTTTGCTTTGTTTAATGCTGCCTCTCATGTCTATTTAAGTGCAACTACCTGGATCAGATGGATAGATAATTTGCCTCCTAACAGCTCATGCCCTCGCTTTATTAATCTGGTTAACTTTAAGAGCAAGTTTTCCAGGTCAAGACCCTGAGGGGAGCCACTTAAAAAGAATACTCTTTGTTGGCATACAAATGACTATGATGTGCCAATCACCTTCCCCCATTTATCCTGGGAGAATGCAAGGTTTGGTCAGGAAACACCAGCTGTGCCACTACCTGACAAGTATTCTCAGCCATTCCATGCCACAGCTGCCACCAACAAAGGATGGAGGTTTTTGGGGATGTCTACTCCAGGGACAGAGGATGACTCTTGGAGTCAGCTTGCTTCTCCAGAGTATATAACCACAATCTTCTGCCTGTAGAAGCATTTTCTGATGCAAGGAAAATACAAAAGGTCCTGCTACAAACTAGGAGCAGTTCAGAAAAATTGACAGCCATTTATTCTTGTTTCTTCCTTTCTTAGGGATGCTGGGTGCACAGCTAATACAGCCCAGACTTATCATGACAAAATATTCTTAGAAGTAGTTTTTCTATGGGAAAATTTTGAGAATTACTATAAATAGCCCCTAGTAAGCACTTTGTAAAGAGCACCTAGTGCACTTTATATATTTAGACTCATATAAATATCCAGTGTAATGCGGAGGGATTAGGCCAGACAGCTACCATTAGCAGTAATGGCTATTCCACCCCTGAATTCCTGGGTGTGACACTGCAAATTACCTCCAAGTATCAGATATAACTGATTTTTTTTTGCTTTTTGCTTTCAAATTTTTCAAAGGCTGCTTCAGAACTTTTTAAAGCTGTTTCAATGCCCAGAAGCGCTGAAAGGACTCCTCATGGAGTTAATTTCAATTGGTAACTGGACTTCAAAGAAAATACATATATAAAATCTTATATATTTATATAAAACTTATATAAACTTATATTTATATAGACATATATTATTGTATTTTAAAAACTAACTCGATTAAAGGAGCACTGCTGTTGCAAAGTCAAAGGTAAGGAATGTAAGAAGTAAGGTGGCTCATCGTCACAACAATTAAGGTAGCATTAACGCTCATGATCTTCATTCATACCCCTTAAATTAATGATTTACAATACAGTTTTAAATTATATGATTACATTATTAGTTTTTCCCACACGAAATACTCACTTCAGTCAGTGTCCGAGGTAGATGGTGGTAACAAAGGAGTGGGGCAGGTATTCAGTATTTTTGCTATCCTCACTGTTCAGAGAGTGGTTCCCCATCTTCCTTAGTGCACACTCTCTTCAAACTGTATTTTACAGAACAAAGAACTTTCATTTACTTGTGGGATAGACTGTTACCCTCCATGATATAGTATCTGAATATTTCTCAAACATTAATGAATTTATTTTCAGAACATCCCTTTGGTTCACTTAATTGTAAACCATTTTACAAGTGGGAAGCTGAGGCACAGAGCTAATAAGGTTAAAAATATCTGCTCACCTTGGGTTCTTCTGAGATGCCTAACACTGTTTCTCCTTACTATTAAGCACTATGCAACACTGTATTTGTTCAAGTGTACTTCCTATTGACCTATTCCAGTTATGAAGCACTTCACTAAATCAGAGCATACCTCTGTGGGGTAATGAAAATACACTTATTCTGGGTCAGCTGACACAAGTGTAATACTGTTGCCATTGGTAGCAACAAGGGTTGGGTTTAAATTTATGGGAA
This sequence comes from Coracias cyanogaster, assembly GCA_033124195.1. Taxonomy (NCBI): domain Eukaryota; kingdom Metazoa; phylum Chordata; class Aves; order Coraciiformes; family Coraciidae; genus Coracias; species Coracias cyanogaster. The sequence continues at coordinate 110,044 of JAVSBS010027049.1, read as the reverse complement.
TTACAACAAAAACTCAAGCCATCATAATGAACCTAGAGATAATTACACTAAGTTTTCTGGTGGTAAAACCAGAAACCTAATTACTCCTCTTGCAAAGCAGCAGTTTAACAACCCATATTTTCATTACAGGTAGAAGAGAGAACTATGCCCATGTAGATAAGCAGGGAAATTATACATCTTGCTCTCTTTTCCTCCAAGAGTCCACATAGAGCCTGCAGGCTGCTTTCCCCTCCGGTATCTGGCTTGAAATGACCCATTCCTGCCGAGGTCAGGCTGGATCAAGCCAGCGGTGTGGATTGTTTCTGCCAGCTGCCTCAGCTGCCTGGCTCCTGCTAGGCCCCAGGCCTGCACTGCCTCTCTCCCTGGCTACAGCCCGTGCTGACCCTCACCCACCTGACAGTGCTCCAGCTAACTCCAACATTTTTACCATCAGCCTCTTCTACTCCACCTCTGGCAATACCACATGGAGTACTGACAACTAAACACTTCCTTGGAGTCCCTTTCACATGAGCACTCCAGGGCCAGGAACTCTTGCTGTAGCTGAGGGTGACCATTTTCTCCCCTTCCTGCCTACATGGGCATATACAGACAATTAGGAGGCTTGGGCTTCTGTACACTGGCTCAGGGACGGTACTCCAGGTTCCATCCTGTCATTCTTTAAGGACACAAGTCCCTGTTAGTAGAAACGACATTCAAACATAATAAAAGACATGCAAAACCCAGCATGTCTCATGCTGATAACAGCCCATGGCAGAGCTGTCTCCCCTTTGCTCTTCCTTATGGCTTCCCTGCCTCAGGGGTTCTCGGCCAAAGAGGAACGTGGGGGTTTCGCTTTTACTGTAGACCTCAGCTGCTCTGCTCTTTAAAAAAATTTCTCCAGTTTAACAGACACAAGATAAGAATCCAGCTCTCCAGGACAATATTCAGTTGCCAGCCTCCTTAACTGATCTGTTTTTTTCACTGCTTGTCTAGTAGGAGTGTTTCTGATATTTACCACTCCTCATTCTAGCCTGATCATTCCACCCTTTTCCTATAATTTTCTCCCAGCTCCTATACCCAGTTTACCAACTTACTATGTCTACCCTCTTCATACGGAAAGGAAGCAGGGATCCAGGATACAGCAGAAGGGCACTGAGATAACAGGAAAGCTTACTCTCACTCAGTTTTGGCGTTCAAGTGCCCAAGCGCCCACCTTTTGGTGCTGGCAGCATCACTGCAGGAAAAGCCTGCTCTGTTTCAGCCGCTCTTGAGAAGGCAGGCATCTCGGTGCTCTTTTGGGATGCAAGCTCCACACTCATTAATGCAGCCCAGGAGGGAGAGATTAAATCTTGCCACAGAGAAAAACAAAAAATTAAGACTTTAGCTGCTAAACACTAACAACCCTCCCTGAAGCAAATGAGCAAAGACTGACTGGATTCTTTTTTTATAGCAGCTGATGAATTAGCCAAACTTTCATGCTTCCTTCATGATAATAGTGAAAGCCACACCCTGAAATACTTATCAGTGCTGCCAAATGGCAAGTCCTTGGTCCTTCCATGGGAGCACCAGAGCTTCTCAATAAGATAGTAACTTAAAGCAATGAACACAAAGCAGTGTTCTTACCCTCATTTTATTCCCTGAAAAAGCAGAACACTTTCAGCAAACTTCTGAAACGAAATGTAATTTTTCAACATAATTATTTAAATTAGCAACTGAAAGGAGCCTTATAATGGCTACTTGCTGTCTAGGTTGTGGCTAATACAGCAAGAGTGTCAAATGACATCTCTTGCAAACAGATGGATGGCCCAACAAAGATATGTAATTTTACACCTTTATGAGTCATCTAGCTGGAGAAGAAACATTGGAACTTGAATTTTGTCTCCTATTACAAGCATTCAGTTGTTCTAAGTCCACTAAGGGGGATGATGCTGTGGGAGAACACCTGTCTACACCAATTTCTTGTCCTCTTCAATCCATAATTATATACCCCCGGGAAAAAAAGTGCTAAACTTTGTACCACAGGCACCTCAATGTAATTATTTCACTCTAAAATTATATTCAAAGCATTCTGTAGAAGGTTTTTGTAATTCTCTGTTTTGAAGACAGCGATATATTTCAATAATCTTGTGTTGAAATTCTTTGTATTAATCCCTACAAATTTAAGAAAATATTTTAGAAGGATTTTTTTAAATATTGAAACATTTTCTTGATTTAATATTGAAAACATTCTAAAACAAGAAAGCTCACTTTTAGCCATTCAACACCTAATACGTCAAAATGAGAAAACAAGCATGCAGTGTAAGGGTAAAGGGGGTAGCTCTCACTGTGACAGATTGCTTTCAGCAACACCATCAATAACCACAACAGAAAAGCTTCTTGAATCTACTTGCATGACTCTTATACTTAGCTTACCCACCTTACAGCTCAGGAACTGCTGCTTCTATGGTCTACACAAAACCAAATAGAATCAGGGGATCATGCCCTCATGAGGTATCTGGACTGTATAATGGTAATAATTATAGAGCAGTATTATTAACAGTCAGCCTACACTTTTCACTGTGACAGATTGAATGCACTATGGAATCCAGCTTTTATTTGAAAAATAGTCAACCTATAGCATTCCTGCTTGAAAAGATAAACTTTTCATTTGTACGTGGATGCAGTCCTGTCTCAGTCTAACACAACAGTTTTGAGGAAGATTGCCCTCATCTGTCTCATCTGCTAGCTATTTGCTAAACCTAATACTCCAAATCTCCCCGATACTAGATGGCAAACTGGAAAGAATCGTGGCCTATGCTTTCCTTAGTGTGGAATAACTGCTCCCTTCTAGCATGTTGCAAATCAGCTCGGAAGGATTCTGTTTGGACCCCAGAAATTGAAGTGCTAAAACTCAGGGTGAGATAATTCATATAAAATAATATGAAGTTGTCCTGGTTTGAGTTAGAACCAAACCAATTCTGTTCAGTGATTTTACTTTTCATTGGAGTCTCTGCTAACTAACTGCACTTTCTGAAGTTAATGGCATGTTTTCGCAGACAGCGTCTGCTTCTAGCAGTGTGCAGACCAAGGTCACTGCTAACTCTAGTGTACCATATCAAGGGGTGCAGAAAAGGAAAGGCCGCACCTGGGGGAAGGAGCGGCCAGGACAGGTGACCCCAAACTGATCAACAATGTATTCCAGCCCATATACGTCATATTCAGCATAAAGCTGAGGGATCACAAGGGCCTCGAGGCTTTTTCCCTTTTGCCCTTTTTTTCCTTCCTGTTGGCCCTTCCACTGGCCTTCACTTCCCTCTGAGGACCTCCTCTGACCCTTCCCTTCAGCCTTCCCTCCTTGGACCACCTTGTGCCTTTGATCCCAGTTCGAGTGTTCCTGAACCCAGCTCCTGAACCTCATTCCCATCTGCTGCTGAGCCCAGTCTGGGACTTTGCCAGGGCCTGCTGCAGCCTCAGTGGTGTAAGTGACCTAATTGCCATCAGGGGGAGGTTGGGTTCGATACTGGTTTTGTAGATATTTGTATATATCCCATTTTATTATTATTATCTTCATTGAAGCTGTTTTACTTTTCTAACCTGGAAGCCTCTCTCTCGTTCCCTTCCTCTCCCATTTGGGAGGGGAGGGGCCCAACAGCGATCCAGAAGTCTCTCTCTCCCTTATCCTGTTTCTATGCCTCTGTGGGGGGAGGAAAGAGGGGTTACAGAGAGCGTCTGTTACAGGTCTGGTGGATTGAATCTAAACCTTGACAGAAGTCCATATTCAAAATAATATGAAGTCCACATTCATTATTAACATTGCAGATTGAAGTTATCATCTAGTCCTAATACTAAACTAAAGCTTCCATCCAGGGGCAGTCATTTAAAACTTTTTAGGCTGATTCTATAAAATGGACACATACTATGAAGTATTAAATTATCACTAATTTTATATTTAAAAGACTGTCATACAAACGGTGGTAGAAATAATCACTACAACACATTGTTCAATGCTGTGCATCAAAAAATCCCAAACTTGAGTTTCGCAACCTTTCATTAGCATAGACATAAGTATCTGAATGTATGGAGCCTCTCTATCTCTCACCAAGATACAGCTAAACAGATGTTGGGATAGTGAATGTCATATTTCTTTGTAGGTAGAAACACCACCTTCAACTCCTCTAGCTCTCAGACAAGAGCTGATAAACAAAGTGCAACTTCCACAGTGTGATCCGGTTTTGAAGAAGGAAAATTCAGGCATAAAAAAAAGGTAATTAACCAAATCAGTGAAATTACAGAGAAAATCTTCTGAATTATTGCTTAATCTCCTGCCTGTAAAATGGAGAATTGAGGCCAACGAAGATTCAACATTAGTGCACTTTTAGAAATGCTGGGAACTACATCCAGGAGCTGCTGTGTCCTAGTAATGACCTTTGCAATGGCCTCATAGATAGGCCTCCATAGAGTTTTCTCCCTGCAATAAATGTCAAGTACATACTCATTTGACCTTCTCAAGTAAACTAAAAGTGAGACAAAAAATGGGAAAAATATTCTGATTAAAATAGCAATCTGCACCTTACCTTGCTTTCTGTGAGTTTTTGCAGAGTGAACACAAACATCTCCAAGAATCATCCAAAGTACTGCTCAGTTAATTGCTGAAAGAATCTCCATGTATTTAAGCAGAATTAGGGCAACTGACACAGCAGTTCTTTTTTGCAATAACTTTGATAGACAATAAGTGCTCCTCCACATGTCATCCAGGAGAAAGCAGTGCACATCTATCTCGCATATTTGTCTCTGGGACAGGTGGCAATAAATTTCTACTTCTCTGCTTTAATTTTGATGGCCAGACAGGCAGACAGGCATTTATTTCACAGTGGATTCCTTTTTGTCAGCATTTCAGAATATTAGCTCTTCCACAGTCTTTCTAGAACTGAGTCGTAGTTCGAATTTCATGAACACCAGCAGCTGGTTCACATAAAGGTCAGTTTCCTAAGTTTCATCATACTCCCTTATATAGATTCACATTCAGCCATACAGAGAAGATCCAAGTTTTTTTCTTTTTCACCACAAAATCTTTTCTATGTTATACAGTGGGAAAATGTAAAAAATCTGAGTTGATCAGTTTGTGAAACCATGTTAAGGTAAGTTATGTGGAAAACTGGACTGATGCTGTGATTAAGCTAAAATCCACTAAAGCACAAGAAAATAAAAGACATTCCAACTAGAAATGCATGCCTACTAATTATCATGAGTCAGGGTGGGGGAACTTCAGTTAGTAGTTAATACATCATGGTTTTCTTTTCAAGTCCCATGTTCCCATATTAATGCTAATTTAACATTCAGAATAAAGTAAGACCTTGAATGTTTGAACAAAACAGTTAGTATTTACATAGAAAAGTTATGTTTCTGATAATAAGTCAGAATTAAGAGACAACAATAATTTTCTTTCAGTAATTGACACTGGGCTCTTATACTGCTAATGTCACTAAAAATGCCATTTTTAAACCATCCGAAGTAACCTTTACAAGTCTAAATAAATTTACGATGTGCTTACAGGTTTAACTTGGATCCAGGCACAAGATTTTAAATAATACAGATGTTGTATGAGTGGAGGCTTATAGCATAGTTCCAATGAGACCAACTTAAAGCATCCAACTCTTTAATGAAGAGTTAGTTACCTTGTGTCATACCATATCGCAATAGTTCATGTAGGTATTTCTTATATGTTAATTACCAGAGCAGCAGCTAATGTAATCACTTATCACTGGTGGCCCAGTCCCAAAACCTTTTTGCTATGGTTCTTGAATTTCTGCTCACCAAGTCAGTGAGAATTCTTGCTACCACTTCACTATGGTACTACCAGTGAAGACCTTTGTCTTCACATAGGCTGTATGTTGTCTGTTATGTATCTCCTATATGTTATCTTCTATAAAACATCTGTGCAACTACTACAGAACACTTCTGGGTGCAGACTGAATATTAGAAGGGACTTGCTGGAAGAAATCAGAAACATTATCAACAAGAATATAAAGGGTCACAAAAATCCAGGTAAATGCTTTAACGTAAAGAATTAGAGGAAAAATAAGATAACAGCAGTGAGAGTGTGCAGAAAAGAAGGGAATGGGATAACAGCAGAAGAGCATAAAATTAACATGGAAAGAGGTTAGTGAAAAAAAAGAACTGGATTTTGGCCTGTACTCCCCACAGATAAGCTTGGCTAGTACTGAAGCCAAAAGAAAGAATTAGACAATAGCTTTTACTATAAGGGGCAGCCAAGCCCCTGCCTGAGTCTAGAAACCTTTTTCAAGCCCAAGAAGGTGTTGAGAATCCCTTTCATGTGTGAACTGAGTCTCTCTTTCTGCTGCTAAGATGCAACATTTCCTTGAGGGGTGGAGAGAAAAGACAACGCTTTCTACAACCAGAAAGCAGAAGAAAGGCACAGGAGTCTCACTACACAGCTTCCCCAGCTCACTTAGGTATGAGACTGCTAGGAGGTGAACAATCAAAGTATAGAACTACAACACTTCAAAAACCATGTCAATGAAAAATATTATACTAGCTCCTATCATGAATGTCTACATTATAATGAAGCAGTACTTTTTTCAGTTCTATACTGCAGTTAAAGAAATGGGTGATAATTATTTGTTAATACTGAACCTAAAATTAATCTCTTCTAGAAATTAAAAACTCTAATGAAAAGTCTGATTCTTTTCCTTATTCAATACAACACATTAGCAATCATTGAAAGAGTACAGACTTAAAGCAGTACTGCTGATCAAATATAATATATTGCATTAGAACAAAATGCCATATTAAAATGGGGACTTTTACTACAGAATTACACTTTTAACTTTTTTTTTTTCAAATAAATTACTGAAACTTTTGCACTATGAAAGCTCTCAGGCAAAATTAATGGTTTTGTTTTGCAAATTAATTTAGATATTAAAAAATTATATTTTCAACCAAGATCTCAGTTACTCAGATTAAATATTAACCAAAAGCTGTCTTCTGCTTAAATAGAATTTAGCCTTTGAAGTGTTTTTATTAATCTCTTCTGATGTAGGTGCTTGAAATTCTATGAAAGTGCTGCTGCTACCAGTTCTGTGCATCACTTACTGTAATTTATTTTCAGAACATAATTCTATTTATAAATGAAAATCCTATTAAAAGAAGACAAGAAAAATTAGTCCTAGATTTTGCATTGGTAGAGTAGAAACAAAATGAGCGGCCTAACCTGAAGTGACATTTACAAATTACCTGTTAATTTAAACTGGGTTGAAGGATGACAGAGTTTAGTCAGAGTGACAGGAAGTACCGAAGGAATGACAGTTGGGCCTGTAGTGGCCATAAAGCTCCCATAGCAAGCACATTTATCTGCCTTCTCCAGGAAAAGCTTCCCTTGTAGTAAATAATATATTTGTGAAAATATTTACTTCGTGGCAGCCCAGTGAGTGAACATTTTATGGAGCTGCCCACACTCACATGCACACACACTCCCTTCCTTTTAATTGTATTTTTACTAACAGTAAAGAGCTGTTTTAAGATGGCCACCTGCCTTTAGTCACATGGCCAATTCATCACCCCCCTAAAGCTACACCACATGATTTTCTTAATGAAAATGAGACAAGAAGTGACAAGGCTTGTATCCTTTAGTTGCTTCAGGATAACATTCATGCCCCGAGACCAGTTCCTTTGTTCACTAGACATTCTTCGAACGGACACAATTGCGTATCAAGGCCATGCAGTGCCAAGTATTTATAAAGATAATAATAGCTCCTCTCTCTCCACTTATAAACAGTACTGAGAAGACACAAAATCAGGTGCTAAGAAGCTTGTTATTTATTCAGTTTTGAAAACCAAAATAGGGTTTGAAAGAAGAGGCTCAAGTTGTCTTAGACTTTAATATTAAACACTTCCCAAACTTTTATAAAATATTTTTATAAAATATTAAAGCTATCAATTCAATATTTGGGGGTCTTAAAATAATCTAATGACAATTATTGAAGAATCTGTCCCTCTTATGACAATCAGTAAAGGAGCATATCACATAGCTGCTGTAGCTCTTTTCTACAGGGGAGTGCCACAGGTATGTGGAGAGAAACCCCGTTAGGGTTACCTAACTCAGCCCACTTACAAGATGTTCTTGTGCATGCTTAATAGAAGTCGCTTTAATATTTTTAAACAGCAAGTTGTATTTTGCAAATATAAATAACTGAACATAAATTTTATACCTTGGCTTAGGGATCTCAAAAAGCGCAAGCTTCTTGCATTTTCCAGGCACTCACTGCCCAGGCAGCCATGATCTCCCCCCGCCTCACCCACGCTGCCTCCTGCACTCCACAGGGCACACTGCAACGAAGGAACTAGTATGAATTACACACACTCTGCTTGCTCCTGGTGTATATAACCTGGGCTGATGTAACGCAATGTTATTATAAACGTATCTATCAATTCTAAAAAAAACCAAATTCCTCTTTCTTCATAAACATAAGTGTATTTATACATACAAAACAAATGGTACTTGGAGATGGTGTTTATGTTCCAGAACAAAGGCCTGAATGCCCATGATCCATTTCAACAAAATTCAGAAGTCTTTGTTTTAATGCCATTTCCAGAAACCTTTCTTTTGAAATTTACATTCAAAACACAAAAAATTTCAACCATTACCAAGTTTGTAACACCAAACAAAGCTAGGGTTTTTGTAGATTGCTCTGGAAGACTTGCCAGCAGGTACCATGATTTTGCAGTAGACCTTTTAATTGTAACTAATTTCTGATTTTTACTCTTAGCACAAGATCCCTGATTATTTTCTTTTTAAAATAATGGCTTGACAGTGATGTAATTTTACACCTACTGTACAAAAGATTTTCCTTATTTAATAGCAGAGTATAAATTCTGGAAGCAGAAAAAGATCTTATTATTATGGAAGAATTGTAAAATAAGATCTGCAGTACCATTATTTTTGAAATTAGACATTGTACCTTAGTCAAAAGATCCAAATATAGACCATGCTCTGGTCTTTAGAATGTCATTGATGAAAAATGGTCCTCAAGCTCTAGTTAAAGAGTCCAAGAGGACTCAATTAATATTTTTATTTCTCTCAGGAAAAAAGAAGCTCCTGCAATAGATAAAAGTTTTGAAGCTGTACTAATAGTGGGAAGAGACTTACAGGAAAAAGTAAAATAAAAAAAAGAAAACTGAGTTACTATAGTTGATGTGTCATCCACAGACTTCCTCCTTCACTAAAACTGGTAAGGATTCACCCTAATCTCAGAAAGGAGAAACGACCAGTGGGAGTATCCAGCTACAGGGTGAGAAGGATCTTTTGTTTGGAGACGTGCAGTACAATGGTGAGAAACATATCCCATCTCTAGCTTAACTCTATGATATGGAGTGCTTTCGTGTGTCTTTGTACATCTTTCATATATCTTTGCCTTCTATGTAGATCTGGAGATACAAAACTTTATTAATTTTCTCCCATACATCTTTGCCCAGAAAACTGTGTATACTTCTTCGGCCAATCACAATTATTTGCCCAAGATGTATTTATCCAAGTATTCCTGCACTGTAAGACTGATATCCTTGATATCCTTGCCCTTATACAGTATATCAAGGACATATGATAATGATAACGATCAATGATATTTTAACACTGCACAAAGGCCATGATGTCAAGGCCATTTCTTCATTAGAAAAGAGGACTATTGATTATTAACTAGAGACTGGCTAGAGATGAAGAAATTAATAGGCAGATTACGCACCTACCAATTACCTGCAAAGACTTAGTCAGGTATTTGGGATGCAAATTAATTGCATGTGGTGGTGGAGGTGGACTTGTTCATCATTCAGTGCCATTATTTTGATTGGATGTATTACAGGAAAGGAAATTTGGGGCTATACCTGCACCAAATAGAAAGAAAGAGGTTACTTTTTAGTTTAGTAATGTTATGTCTGCACAGGCAGACTTTCAAACCATCACAGGAAAAGTTTTGTAGTCTCTCAGAACTAGACCCACGAACCGCAGCAAACAGAGCTAATATTCCTGTTACTCCAGGGAAAATGGATGCCAGTGATGAGTCATGTGTCTGAACGATGGCAGGAGACCTTTTTCTAACTTCCTTTGGTACATAGCCAATTATCTTCAGAAAACACTCCCTAACATCTTTGAATTTTATGTCACATGCTAAAAATATCACTGTAAACCTAATGCATACAGCTAACTGTATTTTCATTAAAATCCTTAATTTTCAGAGAGAATTTATATTATCAGAATCCTTTACTAAACATATACTGTCCCTCTGGTAACTGAGCATCACAGTACTGATCACTTAGAGCAAAGGAAGACTATGGTTTGGATGTCATCCTAAAATACTTTTTCTAGCCTTACCACAGCTATAGGACTTGAAGAAGGAATTAATTAATAGAAATCCTTTAGCCTATTTTTAATGTCCAGCCTTAGACCTCATGAAAGTGGGTAGAAGCTGGAAATTTTTATTCCTTAGAATTCTGCATCTCTTACTGATGAGACCTCCTGAGGAGCATTTCAGTGTTTTCAGACTGCCAGGTAGACATCAGGGTCTTAATTCCTTACTGGATTCACACTTTGAAGGTAGAAATGATTTAGATTCTTAAATCAATTCTCTAAGTGCCATTTGGATTCTTAAAAATCACTGGTTTTTTGCAATACCTTCACAAAAGCTCCTGAATTTCTACTAGTAGCAAGGCTGGAAATTATTTAAATGTGACCATGTGAAGCAGCTTGGTGACTGATCCACACCTAAACCTGACAGCCTTCAAATGTTAGACATCTATCCATCACCTGAACAGACTTCACCAGATAGCTGTCTGTAGAGCAATGCCAATCCCACACAGAACACAGCAAGCTGGAGGTTCCATGTTGCTGCCATTCAGCCTAGTAAATCTAGGGGTTGCTGTAAGACAAAGGACACACTGTCAATTCCCCTGTCTGATTTGGAGCAATGATTGAATTTAGGTTTCCCTCCTCCCAGGCAGTATAAGATCCTCAGTGGCAAGTCTTTCTCAGTATTGCTCATTAAGGCTGCTCTACTCTGTTTAAACTTCTTAAACATCCTTTGGGACAAAGAGAGGGAGGATGTCTAAAGGCAGGTGGTCAGAACAACCCCTAAGAAACCCAATTATTCATTATTGCTCACAAAGTTTCCCCTCTGTCATTCTGACCATGCCCACACAGCAGCCATTTACTGGGGCCACAAGAACAAAGCAGTATGGGCAGCAGAAACAATGTATGTCCCCTAGCAAACGCTTGCCGAAATCACTAACACAGTGAGGCTGTATCTTTAGTAAACACATGCACCATCATGAGGGAAACACAGAAGAGCAGCAACAACAGCAAGACACATTCTGCATAGCAAAAGCAAGGCTACCAGCTGTGTAACTAGCCTAGCCATCCCAACCAAAGGTGGTGGCACCCCAGAGATCCATTGAAGCTTGAGGAAGGTAGGTGGAAAGGACAGGGAACACTTTCCTTCACAAGTCATAAAACCTACAAGACAGGGCTGAAACTTGACTTGTAAACTTTCTGACTTAATCAATCATAGATGGACTGCACAAGAAATACAGGGAAAGGAAGGGAAGGGAAGGGAAGGGAAGGGAAGGGAAGGGAAGGGAAGGGAAGGGAAGAGGACATCAACAATAATTTGTCCATCATTTGCCACCTTCTCTTTCTACAGAGGAAACTTAAGAAAAAGTGCAAAAGATCAAAGAACACAATTCTGGGGCTATGAGGTTTTTAACCTACTATTCATATAAATGAAGGCTGTGATTGCCAAAACTAGTTTCCTTCTTTCAAAGATTCTTTTACAGAATTGTGTGTTCTTTGTCCTGTGCTTAGTCAGCGCTTCTAGGAATGCAACTATTGCCCAGCAAGGGCAGTCAGTAAGAGCATTTTATTAACTAGTTTACTTAGAGGAGGCTCAGATTGCTGAGTTTGCTAATTTTCAGAGGAATCTTTCAGGTTTTGAATCTGATTGTTGTTGCTGCTGATAACATATGCCAGAAAGACTATAAACATTTTATTCCCATTAGAATATGTGATACATTTGGGGAATGTTTCCAGCTTTGTCAATAGCTCCATGCCGTTATGACATTAGCCTCTACTATCATGGCCACTTTCATTTGGTTCTTTCTAGCCTGAAGGGACAGGGGCCTGGAGTGGCAGCGTGTGACAGATCCGGTGCTGTATTATTTGTAACCTCACCAATTCTTTCTTTCCAGACTACGAGTCATTCACATTTATGCTCCTCAGAAAGCCCTTTTACCAAATCTTTAGATGTATGACCAAGGCAAGACTGAGGCATCCATACCTAGGATCTTTGGAGCATCCTTCTAAAAGAAAATTTAGTTCTGACTGTATTGAGTTTTTATTCCACCATGCCAGAATGAACAAAGTGGCCTATGACAAGCAAATGTTTACTTGTCCATTGCTTTCCCTTGCCTTGTGCTCATTAATCCCATTTGGATGCTACTATAATAGAAAGCAGACACACTGAAAGCACACAGCAGTATTATCAGAACTTCCCAATCCCATCTATTACTGATTTGTATTCCTTTTTTGGCCAGTGAAAACTTAAAATGCAAATCCTGTCATCCCCCATGAACATCAGTAAGTCTAACCTGGGAGAACTGGTTACTGTAAGAGAGTTTTGGGTACTTATTAAAAGGCCAAGATAAGCAGTTTAAGGAGCTCTTCTGCTTTGCTTTGATTAAGATAGTATCTAAGTAAATAAATATTCTTACCACCATGGGCCTTAAGGGATGAATAACTGGTCTTATAGTCATAGTAAAGACTCCTAGGACTATGCACTGGCCAAACACCATAACTACAGATTGAGTGCTCGTTTCCAGTTCAGTCTGAAGGATTTCCTAAAGCTTGAATGCAAATGCTGAGGAAGTAGTTGTTCATATCTCCTACAGTTTTTGAAAGATAGTCACAAAAGACTTTGATCTTTAAACGAAAATGTATAGTATCCCAAACTCACCCAGGGACCACAACTACAGAATCTCAGGGGAGTTTCTTCAGTGGGTATAGCCTTCCCAGTTCAAGGCTTCTGTTCTCTGGTATGGTCAACTGATTAGCTTATCTTAAATGCTGACTGGAGTACAAGATACACTATGTGCACTAGATAGAAAGAAATATGCAAAATTTTAGCTTCCTTAGTTTTACCAGACAAATTTAATAAATGCACATAACTATATACTATAGGTATATAACGACTTCCTAAACTCCTACTTGTAGATCATGCATTCTATTTCCCAGTACATCTTTTTCCCCATGAAAAATTAAATTGGAAAGTCAACAAGAGAGAAATCATATTTAGGACATTTTCAAATCCATTCATTTAAATTTTCACTCTTTGTAGAATGTGGATAGTGTATTTTTATGGCATGTTTGGTTGCTACTCAAAACATCTTTTTTTTTTTTTATTGAATAGCAAAATTATTAGATGAGTAGAATCCTGTATGCATAATAAGAGCACAATTTAAAGCTGTCCCTAGGCTAATTTATGAAGCACTAAATCAATTGGAAAAGTTTTCCCTTTTTCTTAAAGAGGCACAAGTTGCTTTTTCAGATGGTTTTGTCTGTTTTCATGCTCTGCACATTGATCATAGCCTGGTACAGTTAGCCAAATACATATGGGTAAAGAAATATCTGAGGGGTGGAACTGATGATAAGTGCACTCTTCGCTGGTTTCACTTCTCTTTCTAAATGAATTCCCTGTTAACTAGTGCACAAGTTGTTACTGAATAAGATTCACAGGCACTGCCAATGTGTAAGAGAATACAATCAGCGCTTAGGAGTTTTGCAAGCAGATCTTTGTGGCTGCACAAAGACAAGGCTTGTAAGCCAACCCAGCAAAATGTTAGGTGAAAGGATGTGCATTCCAGAGCCGGCATTGCTGCTTCCTAACCTCAGTACATGAAAATGATGATACTTAGTGCATACAGATCTCAAAGCAAATTACAAAAGCAAGTGGGTATCACTCCCTTTACATTGATAGGGAGTGGAACCACACAGATGACACAGATTCCCTAGATCATAGAGACAAAAACAAAATCTGAGGCTCTTGCCTAGATCAGCACATTTCAGGACCACATTGCCGACTCATTTTGCATTTCTGATAATGCTTTAGCCTTGGCATTTCTAATTTGCTTATAGAAACACGCTCTGAAGTGATATTTTATCCACAGATAATTGCTACTGATGGCAGTTGCTGGAGTTACCCAGTCTGAACGTTCTCTGAGGGGATATGGTTTGCAGTTTATACATCGTTCTACAGATAGCCCTATAAAGACCTTGCATAAGAAATATCATTTGGACTTTAAACACATTTTGCATCATTTTAGGTCCATGAAACCAAGATAAACATGCCTAAAAAGTTATGAAGAAAAATCATTGTATTAGTAGGGCCTACCTGACAGTTTTGGATTGACTAACATGTACACTCATCTCAGACAAGAAACTTTCCTTAGGAAGAGGCACAAAACACAGCAGAAAGTCTTTGGGGTCTATTCTGACAGTGTAGTCATTGACTGAGCAAGCAGGACAACATTTATTGCTATGTTTTAGTTGTTTTCATGTTTGATTTAAAATGTAATCTGTTGCATTATTATGTACTCTCATCCTGGGACTGTTAATCAGACATATTTTGGAAATTCAAAGTTTAAGGCTTTGTTCATTTGGTAATGTGTTTTGTTAAACTGGTAACAGTTACACCCTAAACTGGTAAAATGGACTTAATTTTTGTCCAGCAGAATTGCACTGTGGATTCATAGAGTTAGTCTTTGATTTTATCATAATGTTTAATGTCTCTCCGTAGCTAAAGAGAACCTAAGTATCTACATATATGTATTTTTGTCCTTCAGAAAAACAAATTATAGTTCGTGTTCATGTAACTGGCAGGAGTGCTGCATTCCCCTACATGACATAGTTTAAAGTGTGTAATTAGCAAAACACAGTCCTACTGGTCTGCCACCATCTGCGTCTGAAAGGGAGAATATTCTATACTATATTAGTGTCAAAAATAACCAAAATAGCTTGAACTTCCTCAGGCACCCTGTCCCAAGGAGCTGCCTTTCTAATACAGGATTTTTCACATCTGTTATCTCAGAAATATCATTTGTACTTCTAACACCCTTTGCAGCATTTTAGGTCCATGAAACTGAGATAAACACACAATACTTCCATTTGGCATACATAACATTACTCCACTATTATTTTTTATTTAAAGAAAGCTGTATTTATTTTGTTGGCTAGTGCACCATGATACTCTTCTCTCCTCTCCACAGGATACTCTCCTCTTCACAGCTACATCATATCCATATTCAAAGCTGTTGAAACAGCTGTTTAGTACCCACTCACATCAACGTTTCAATTGCTCTAAAAAAATCTTTTCCAAGACGCCTTGCCCTAAACTCTCCATAGCTCAGAGCAGCTATAGAAAACTATAATACAAAGTGCTTAACAGTGCAATATGCACTCAAGCGCCTATCTCGATAGTATGGATCTGTATGTGTACACTTTGTTTTTTTCAGGTAGGTGTTGAAACCCTCAGGCAGCATATTTGGACTTGGTGAACAGGCAGGGTCACTGAAAGACTTTACTAAAAACTTATGCCTAGTTTCATCACACGAGAAGGCAAATAGGACAGACAGAACATATCACAGGATTTAACGCTTTAGCATCCCATTCAAGTGACATTGCGGAGCTGTGACATCTATTCCAGAGCCTGAAGTTGCAATGGGCAGTGAGAGAAATCTTCCCTTAGAGTTTTTTTTACCAGTTGGCAATAACTGGGCTCTGTGAAGGTAAAGGAGGACCAGCATACACGCATTACTTTAAGATCCACTAAAACCCTCTTCGAGGGCATAAGCATTACATCTGCCTCGTGCTGGCCTCATCTGCATGACTGAAATTCACCCCAAATACCACACAAAATACTGCAAAAATTCTGTGCCTGCAAGAAGAAAAAAGGATTGTTGCTAATGTTTTATTAAAGTCTTGTAGTTCTGAACTAGTGTGGTGCCATTTTATAAGTGTTGGCAATATCCTCATGAATATCCGTGACATGTGCCATTAACATAAATACAAAGTGGAATTGGGCATGATGAGATAGTTAAAATTTAGACATGTGCTTGCCACATTTAAAAATGTACTTCACAAATATATTTTTAAACCATATTTTTTAAAAAACAAGTCAATTCAATGCCTTATATTTTGAGTTTTAATTCCAATCAAGCTAATTTCTAGTCATCACAAACACATACCTGCCAGTAATGAAGGCTGTTTAATTAGGTCCAGATAAAATAGCTCCAATTCTGTTTCTGATCCACCTGTCAAAGCAAATCAGTCTTTTACATGACTTTAAAAAAAACAAATTAGACTAGCTGATGATTTTTTGAATATTCAAGTAGACATACTGAAGACAAATCCAAACTGAACTTGTGACTGAACAAAAGCCTGGAACATGACCCCAAAGATGAAGAGATCTTGTTCTGCCAGAAGCAGATTTCCAAGCGTGGTATTTGAGGATTATGAAGTCAAGGACAGGGTGCTAAAAAGTGGCTACTGGAAAGGATAGAAGTGTCTTCTACAGCTTAGGGCAAGGTAACATTTCAAGCTATGTAAATTTAAACACAAATAACGATGTTAAAGGTCCTACTTAAAGCCCCAAAGCCAGGTGACTTCAGAACAGACACGTCCAACTCATGCCATTACCGCTCTACGAAAAAACAATACTTTGCTGTTTGTGCTACCATTACAGAAACAAGCAGAAAATCTAGAAGGGCTGATAGGGTGTGATGCTAAAAAATATTTTCTTTTTCATTGGCTTCTAAGATGGACTAGTGGTCTACATACATTTATTGGTAAGCAGATAGCAACATAAACTGACCATCACAAATGGCATTATTTAACATATGAGATGTTAATTAAAACAACTTAGAGAGAGATCTCTAATAATTACACTAGAGAGAACATAGTGATTAAAAAGCACCACTCAGTCATACACTGTCAACATCTACAACACAAAAAGAGTTACTCAGATTTCAATATGGAAATTATCTAGTAGGCTCTGGTAAGCAAATCAGTCTACATGTCCTTGCTGTTTCTGTACTTAATGCGTACTCAACCCATTAAGTGGGAACTGACCAAAAATGTCAGGGTTTTTTTCTCATTCAAGCTTACCATTTGTCGTGCTGGGATGATACGTCTCTCATTCTTTCAATCTTTATATCCAAGTGGTTCTACTGATGTTAGTTATTACAGCACTAGCTTTTCTCCAGTCATTTATACAAATATTTTATTGGCAACTGTTATGCATTCTAGAAGATGAACTTGTTCATTTTGATTGATTTACAATGCATGATGGCTTGCTCTTTTCTTCAGGCTGGCATTCGAAGTACTATCCTCACTTTGTCTTTAATTTGTTTAAATTGGACATTTTTTTATTTGGCTTTCCAAATTCAGTGACATTGCTCTGATTTTATCAGATGTCTACATTAACTTCTTATCTTGTGCAGATAACTCCTGTAAGGCACAGTCATGGTAACAACGGGGCACAGTTGTTATGGCTGTACCAGATTCCATAATGTTCGGGGTTTTTAATTATTTTCTCTGTGAATAAAATCCTGACCCAGTAGAGTCAATCAGAGTTCTTCCATTTCCCCCTAACACATTCATATGAGAAAAAGTTATGAGTGTCAAAGTCTCAAAAGCCATTCATGTTTGTTTCATTAGAGTCTCTCCACTTCATTGTAAGAAAATCCGTCTTGTTAGATGCTGAGGTCTGATGTACATCTCACAACCTTATGTTGTGAAAATTGCAAGGCATGAACTTGCTATGGCTACCTATGACAAGCGGTTTCACAAGACCTACTTGAAATGAGGATATAACTTTTCACCACCAGCTTATTTTACTCAAGGTGCAACAGGAATTAATTAGGATCATGAGTCATAGGATGAGATTTTATTTTTTTTTTTTAAATGTCATTAGGTCTTAGCCTGGGAAGACCTATGCTTTGATTTGGTTGCCAAATTAAGGAGCAGCCTTCCCCAAGTGATTCATACTCACTTGCTCTGCCTAGAATACATGCTGTTCTTTCTAGTACTGGATGCCCATGATTATCTGTTATTTCTACAGTTCCAAAACCACAGATTCATATGGCCCTATCTATATCTGTGAGAAGCAGGGGCAGCTTTAGGAAAGCTGGCTGTTAAAAAGGGTTATGTTTTAACCTCAGCATTTGAACACAATTTACTCACGATCTAAAGCATCAAGCATATACCTATATGCTTCATATTAATCAGCCACCATTTCCAAAGACTTCCAGATTCTTGTCTTTAATATATCATTGTCACATCCACCAAACTTAAATTGGATTGTATTCAGCTATTCCATTTATGTACTTTTTGTCTCTAGATCAGATGTAGATCATATTTATTTCAAATACAAATGCTGCATTGTTTCAGAATATACCATATACTATGGCTGTTTGAGCCTACTCAACTCATCACAACTTTATGCAGCATAATTAATAGTTAAGAGCGACTAGGATAAAACATCTTGCCTTGTTAGGTGACTCCTTCTCAAGTGAATATACTCTGAAGTGAATAGAAGTAGTCCACTGTGAACCTACAGAAAGGAACATGGACTTCCCTTGATCCCTGTTCATTATATTCCAGATAGAAATCTTTGGCAACATACGGCAAAATTGCTGAATATTACAAAATATATAAGCCTGGATGTTTGCTTTTTTCTTTTTTCTTTGGAAACAAATGAATCTTCTACTGCATGATGATCACTGCTTCTTTGCAAGACCGCAAATCTGGGTTAGGGGCATTAAGGATACCAGCAAAAATTGACCAGCGGTAGATTATTGATGCTCATACTTTGCTCCATGACAGGTGCACTCAGATATCAGCTATATGACCTAGAAAGGTTTTTACCATAAGGAGCAACAAAGACTTCATGGGATGGCACTAATGCTACTGACATTTAACCAGTCTAAACTGGTAGATACAAGGAGCATGTTTGTTTACTTGAGCTCTCTTTTCTCCAAAACCTGCTAGCCTTCCAACAGTATTTGGGATTTTGCTAATCTCTCCTTGCTCTGAAGTCAGTAAGACTGCTCGTAGCAGAACCTGCTTCTCTGCAGGTTGCAGACTGCCTACAAAAAGCCTGCCTTTGTCGGGTGTTTTGCATCATTTGTTGGTGTTAGGATGATACAGTTACTTGCTTACCCCATCAGCACTAGGTTTTCCACTTCTTTGTGATGCTGTGTGCTCCAACTAGTTTTCATTTCAACTCTCAGGTACCCTTAGTATTTCTGGCACAATGCCTCACCAATTCTATAACTTCCATCAGCACAAAACTCACTCAGCTTGTCGGTGCTTATCTTTGTTGTAAAAGGGGGAAGAAAACCAGGACTGTCTTACATTGCAAGTTTACCTCTCCAGCATGCTCAACGTCACACCCTTAAAACATGCTTTTAACGAGCCAGTAAGTACTGTACCGTTTTCCCCAACCACAGAGAGCAGGGAGGTGAGCCACTTCGCCGTGTAAAATGTACACATTTTGTAGCTCTCATGTTCTAATGCTATTAGCTCAAAAGATTGAATTAAATAGAGAAAGGTTAATGAAAGGTTTCAGTCATGATTGCAGTGACCACAATGAAGCAAACGGGCAAGCTTTAACAATTAAACTCCCTCAACACATTCCTTTAACACAACTGCCATAACACAGTGAAATGCCACAGTTAATCAGATCATGCCCACTGCTAACACTCTCTACAAAGAAGTTGTTGTGACTTCCCTATTAGGATGTTCTACAAGATGATCGTGTTCTTCATTAATGCTAAATAAAGGCAGCATATTTTAGATACCACACAAATTAGTATTTTTAATTGTTTCTAAATATAGAGCTATTTTACGTATTTTTTAATTCTGATATTGTAAAATGGCATAATAAATACAGAAAGTACAATCAAATCCCTATTCCCTTGTAAATTCTCAGTTCTACCACAAAATAGGAGGCTACAAGCACCTAGCAGATGTGTTGTATCATACAGAAGTCTCCAATATATGCTGGAAGTACTTTGCTTACCTCACTAAATGCCAAAAGCAAGTCTGGCACTACATCAGAGTCAGTCACATCTTTTTGCTTCAAGTATTTATTTCTCTGACTCTATTAAGTTGTAAGCAAACATCTGAGTAGTTGAACCTCCTGCAGGGTCTCATCACATTTTAGGATTGGCCCTTTCTGCATATCAATAAAATTCAATTGCAAAAATATTTATAGTGCTAGCACATGTCAGAGGAATAAATTATCCTATAAAGAGCCCACTTTTTTCTGTAGTGTGCTCTGATGTCTTTACTGAGGATAAAAGGAAACAAAGAAGCCCAAGCTTGCAGAGGAAGAAAAACAATATTGGCCAGCAATAACAGCATTAGATCTGGATGTAAAAGACCCTGCCTAGTTCAATTCAATGTTTTCTCTGTCCTTTGGGCGAGTGAGTGAGATTATCTCTTTACAATAGGGTTAAGAGCACTTACAACTACAACTCTGGGGTATTTCAGGGTTAAACAATTAAAAGATTTTGGCACATTTAGGTATTTTAGTAACAGAAACACCTGAAAGCAAGTAACTTCTTCAGGTTAATCTGAAGCTAAAAAAAAAAGACATATGAAATAAAAAACAACTTCCACAATTTGACTCAAGATCCATCTTAAAAATTTCTTTTAGCAATATTATTTACATGTCATATCAATATTCAGAAAACTAAGATAAAAGCACAATGTGTCAAAGCACAAATGTGTTCCCATTAGCAGTGGATGGGTAAGTCATGTTTTGGGTGGAGATCGGTAAACTACAGTAAGGTTCTGGTAGACGTAGGTGCAAAGCACAAGATGTTATTACTACCAGCCATTTGACATTACCTCCTCGCAGCAGAGATGTGGTGTAATATGCTCCTGCATATAAATGCAGGCCCACACTCCTTATGAGTCTAAAAACGCTGCAGGCTGTGGACTACACAGCTGAGAGAGGATATATCCCAACACTGGAGCACGGGCCTTCAGAAGAGGGGCAGAGTGGATATTTTGGTATTTGCAATACCTTAAACTATTGCAGCTTAAATCTACCAGAAAACATCTACCAGAACCCTACATGAATAAAAGTGAGAATAGGAATAGGCCTAGGAATAGAAATAATTTATATCACTTACAGCAAATGTGTCTGATAGTTTTGCGAGTCTGTCCTTCAGATAGTGGGGGTTTTGTGGCTTTTGCAATTTTCCAGATATTAACTTAAGGAAATAGATATAGAAAGGTTAATGAAAGGTTTTAATCATAATTACAATGACCATGACCTAACAGGAGGCCAAGGCACCTTGCAATTAGAAACTAATACCAAACTTTTATTTATGCGTTGCCAGAGCACAAAGAAACGCCATCATTAATTATACACCACATTGGTTACTAAAAAAGTTGTCATGTATCCCTTTGATGATGCAAGATTGTTGTTACGGCAATGAGATGCTACTAAAAATTCTTTGTAAGACTTAACTAGGTCATTCAATTAATCTCATGAATCTGTTCGTCCTCCCATCCCTCTGTCCCCCCTCTTCTTTTTTTCTTTTGTTTTCTTTCTACTTCTCTCAACTTTTTTTGTTTAGTTGTTGTTTTTTTTTTTAAAGTTAGGGAAAAAAATTAAGTACTTGAGGACTTCCACTATTTATGTAAGTTATAGATAACTCTGCTTTGGATGTCAAATACAGTTATCATTTGAACAGTGCAATACTAACTCTTTACAGCCTTCAGTTACTTCTGTGAAATACTGTGGTTCAAAATGCTGATCAGATACTGTGTGTAGTTATGAAGCACAAAAATTCCATTGAAATCTGCAATTTGGATCTTTCTTCACCATCCTATAACACAGAGCAGAATCCTCCCCTTTCTTCACAAAAACATGCACCTATAAAATAATGTATGTAATGTCTGCTGAATATTCTCTACTATTCATGAAGTTAAAATTAACTTCTTATTTTAATTGCTTATCAGTTCCATAAGCATAATTCCCATGATTTAAACTGCTTTCCTAGAGATCTGCTACCTTTCCATATAGAACTTCACATTTTTATGAATTTTTACTGTTTAAAATGTATATGTATGTAAATTATTATGCATCTGAGCCTTTCACATCAGAGGTACAGAATAAATACTAAATCAATGTGGAAAACATCATGTCTGCTTTAACTTGAGTTGATTATACCTAAATATAAAAAAAATATATTAGCATTTTACTCTATTTTTAGTTGTCTTCATTGTATTACACCACATATTTGTTTAAAGTGTGTAGATTAACAGCCCTCCCAACTATTTCCTATAGTTTTATGCTAATAACGTGAAACTTAAAACAGCTCATGAGGGACTAGGAAGATAAGTCAGATGTCAAATACAGATACTTCTCAGCTGAAGGACAAGTATGCTGGAAACCTTGGAATACTGAGTTTTATCTTCTCTGAGAACAGACATACCTATTGCAAATGGTAAATTTAGTACAAGTTTTGCAAAAAAAGACTGAGAGAGTATAAAGCTTTCTTCTAATTTGGATTATATTTTTGCTTATGTTTCCATGATTTATTATTGATTACTTAGATTTATTACCTATATTTTAGCTAACAATTTAGTATTCAAGAGGTTTCAAAAATAAAGCAGCTACAAAATGCTGCAATTCGGCAATCGTGCCAAAGACCATTTTTCTTGTCCGTGGACGTGATTGACATATGAATGTGACTCAGGAAGAAAACATTATTAATATGAAGAAAAGTTATGACTTTTGAATGATGTTGGCTTGCCTTGTAAGTAATTCCCTGGGTTATATCTGCATTGCATATTCTGAGAAGTATACATAGTCAGCTTCTCTTTACACATTCTACCTTCTTTAATAATTTTGTTAAATGCAGAAGAGGGGAAAATAAAGACGTATTATTAATAAACAAGCAATTAAACAGGTTAGGGCAACAATGCAATGCTGGTCATTCAGGAACCCTGTGCTAATTTTAATTAGCTGCTTTCCCTTGCTTTCAAATGTAATTAAAGCAGCTTAGTTGTGCTCAGTGATGCAAACCACCTTATTTAATCACTAACATTATTTCCCTGAACTATTAATGATTTTCAAAATGCTTGTTTATGCAGAATTAGAACAGTAATTATCTTACCAGTTAATTTTGTACCTTCACATTTCACACCTCGCTCAAACGTCATTCATTTACCACAGCCTTTCTGTCAAAACAAAGAAATGCTTGTTCTAAATGTGCTTCTGACTGCCAAATTGAAAGCCAAGTTTTGTTAACACTAATAAAGTAGCTCCCAAGTGAAACAGGTGTAGTAATTTAGACCCTTCCTGTCTTGAGCTTGCACGTACATGCTATGTCTTTTCTTTATTAGCTTTAAAATGAGAGCTTGGTGTGCAAAATAAGCTATTTAATTCAGACTTCTGGAGCAGAATATAATCTTTAATTTAAACTAGAGCAGTAAAAAAAGGCCTTTAATTTTAACTGGCATGTGCGTGTGAATTTGAATTAATAATCCAGAAAATTGAAACTGTTTTGCTGTTATTGCTGGATAGTGACTGTTCTTCACATGCCCTTAGTTTCACTCACTCTATTTCTCTCTTCCAAGTTTTGCCTAGTACCTATTTTATGATGTTGCTGTCTTACAGAAAGGGAATTCTTCTAAAAAAGAAATTCTCCATTGATGAATCCTTGCAAAAACATAGTGTTAAAAGAAATCTCTATGCCTGTATTAATTCAGATTACAAAAATAATTGGTGTATTAATTGTATCTACTTAAGACAGAATTTAAATGCCATGAATTTAACAATCATAAGATTTTTTTCCTGTTCTTTCTATTAGTATAAGTTAGCAACTAGTTGTATACTTGCAATCACAAAATATAATAGCCTTATAATTGGCAAATATTTCTTTCTTCTGACTCTTGTAAGAAAGGGAAGTCTTCCTTAATACCAGGAAAATTAAGCAACTGCCCAATGTCATACAAAAGAAAATCTGTGGCAGAACTAGAAATCAAAAAAAGACAGCTCCATCTTTTGGCTGTTCTGAACAGTCACTAAGGTCTCCTACACTTATCTCAAGTTGTGCAGCTCATATTGCTTCTTTTTCAGAAGATGGCTGGTGGGCTAGATCAGCAGCCCATGGGAGTCATCCTGACTCTTTCCTCTCTGGTACAACACATCAGACACATAAGCAACTATCCATATAATTCGATTCAATGAAGCTCAACATTTCAGGCAGGCCTTCACTTATACAGTGCATCCCTGGATAGCACAGATACACATACATCTGGCAAAACTCCTTCTAAAAAAAGGAGGCAGAAAAGACCAGATTTGATGTAATGCTGCTTCCTTCCACTGACATAATCAAACAATTTTTTTTTTTTGCAGGAAAGGTAATTGCAAACCTAGTATGAGATCTTAGTTTTTAAAGGCTCGTTAATGTGATTAAATTCAAACATGAAAGCAGTGCATTTGATCTCCACTGGACTACTGGAAAGTATAAAGTTATCCATGTAAGCAAAGGGGTGGCAGGATGGACACGTAAGAGTACAACAATAATTTTGCATGTGTTCATTAGAGGCACCAAATTAGTCAAGATTTTAAACACTACATCACTTTTGCAAATATTCTTTTTAAATTCATTATTAATCATACAGAAGAAAACAGATCAATGTGCAAAAGAAACTGTTCTAGCTAAAAAGTCGTATTTTGTCTAAAAGCTCTACACACACCTCGACAAAGTAGTTATATTTTAATAAATTTAAATGTATTAGATTTTTCCAACGATTCTACAAATTTGAGACAGCTAAAATTATTTCAATATTTTCAGAGTGCCCAAGATTCATGGTCTCCTGGCAACTAGGAATCACATGGCTGTAGAGGTTTTGGCCTACTGTTACAATGCTGTTATATGTTTGGTTGATGATTTATTCAAACCCAGTTTCAAACCTGCTGTTAGCTCCCTCATTGCTTTAATGCAGCTAGTCTACCATTCATAACTGTCAAGAACCAATTCACTGGGACTTGGGCTTATTAAGCACCCAAACCGTGTAGTGAACATACTCAGTTTTGTGCCTGGGAATGTGAATAAACACTATACTTTCCATCTGTTTAAACTGATCTCTGATGTTTTTAACACCATGCAATATTTTTATCTTGTTATCAAGATACTCAACCATGAACTCCAAAGAATACATGGGGTACAGCTCGGTGTTAGTAGGTGGCAGGAAGCCTGACGGCCTCCTTTCTAACAGGGGCACGGACACAGGGGAGAGGTTGGTTTAATATGCTGTTCTTGCCATAAGTTACTGTACATACAGAGTATAAGGTTCATGATTTTACAGAGAAACAGACAGGACAGGCTCATCTTCTGGATGTAGCACTGGGTTTGGAGAAACAGCAACGGACTTCTTTTCTTAAATAGTAACTTACTGCTTTCTTTGAAAGGAGAAAGATTGCCCTGATAATTAAATAAGTAATCACAGTGGATATTTACCCTATTGAGGACAATATATCAATTCTCTTGGTCAAACACAGCAACTGTATAAATAATATAAAGAGGGTTTTAAAAATAAAATATTACCTAACAATTGCATTTATATTTTAATCTAACTCTGTTAATTCAATAGATTCAAAAAAGCACATTTGAATTGGAGGCTTTAATAGTTTTTCATGCTGGACAACATGGCAATACGATTTGTACACATAAGGAACATTCTAAAATGTGTTGGTTGCCACAATTACACAGTGGCACTGTGCAAGCTATTTAATGTGAGCCTGGGAATAAAGCTGGTTCAAGTCATTTGATTTAAACGAATCATAGTCATTTTAACATAATGATTCTAGTATAGTATGCTTTACTTGAATTTCAAGGATTCTAGTGGGGAAAACTTAACATTCTATGCACTAATTTAATTTAAATTAGGATTACTGTAAAATTCAGGTTCTGCTAAAATACCAATTAAATAAAGTTTGAGGTTGTGTTTTGCTTGATTTTGGTTTTGTTTTTTTGTTCTGGCACAAGGGACTCTATACTTCTTGAAAATAAAATTATTATTAAAAAAAAATCTAAAGATGCCAGCAAGAATAATTGGAGGGTCAGGAGGGTTTTTCCTGAGTGTTTGCTGATGTTTTGCCCATCCCATCAAGAATTTCAACAGAGGAATAAAATGGCACTCTATCTTCTGGACAGCTTGATGTTTGTCTTTGCTGTCAAGCAAAAAGGGATGCAATTCCATTCTTACAGAGAATATCAGAATAATGCAGAAAATATGATAAAACAGATTTGTTTTGTGGCATTGTAATATCATTAAATTTAACTAGCCTTGAACTGGCAAATATATACAGTAAATAAAGCTTACTGCTGCTCCAAGTTAATAAAAGTCTTCTGCAAACTTGGAAAAAGGCTCAAGCACTTTCATCTCTGTATCTTTTTTCATAGTGACCTATAGAAATATCTGTTCTTTGGAAAGGCAAGGATGTGCAGCACTCCAACGGTCTCTTTCAATGTATTATGCTGAATGTTCAGAGGCGTGAAGCAATTCAGTATTGCCTTACTCTTCCTGAATATTTACTGATTACCCTGGGATGACATCAGATAGAAATTTAGGTAGAATCAATATTGATTGGCTTTTTCTATAGGGATCATATCTGCAGGAAATAAAGGTTTTGTGTAATAATGGCTGGGAGTTTGGATCCAACTTTTCACACTCTTAGCCTTATGACCTGCGTCTAACCAGCTCTGTAACAAACAATCCATTTATCTTATCTTATCAGATTCTTCTATCTGTCCATTAATGCCATGTATATCTGGCTCCAAATACAGGAATGCAATAAAATGAATGAAAAGGACAATGATGGGTAGTAGCAGCAATTTATAGTATCCTAATCATTTAACCATTTCTTATTCAGAGACTTAATCTGGGAGAAGTAATTAGCAGCTAATCAAAGAATACTATCAGGGAAGGAAGGAAAAAAAGCTCAGTAGGTAAACTACTGCAGCTCTGTACTTCAAAGTAGGGTCTATATGAACAAGTTACAATCTGTAAATTTCTGTATAACCTGTTTCTTAAAAATGACAACTAGATAGCCTCCTTAAATAGCTGCTCCCATCCCTCAATGAGCATTAGTCTGACAGATTGCTTCTTTCCTTATATTTAATACACTCTCTGTTGTTACACATTAAAGAAGAATTTCTTGCCCTGCTCTGGGCAAACAGGGAACAACTGGTCACTATCCTATAAGTAGCAATCAGTTACATTATTATAGCATTCTCAGGTAGGTAAATCCAGGAGTTCCCAGGGGGTTTGTTTATTCTGTTTCCTAAGTCTTTGGTTAGCCCACATTTGTCTTGACCAAAAAGCAGACAGAGTATGTCAGGTGTCATACTTCAAGAAGTAGTTTTCTTCCCAATTTTAAATCTGAGGGTCCTGACCATGCAACATGGAATTACACCTTGTTTTCCTTTACCCTAATATTGATCAAGATCTTTTGAATTCTAAAGCTAATCTACTCTTCTTGATTGGTATTAGTAAAAAAAAAAATAATGGTATTTGCTGTTATATCATCAGATAGTAGAACTGGATCCATGGGAGGCCTTAGGGAAGCCTGTTGCGTGCATCCCTGTGTTGCAAAACAAAGTATTACAATCTTTGAGTATTTTTAAACATTTCTGTAAATGTGGTAGTTTCATCCTGTTCACAGTTTCTTCCACTACAATCTGTATTATTTAAACATAAAAGATGACATTTTAGAATATGGAGGTTTTTTCTATCTCAATCACAGAGCAGATTCAAGTTCTTGTGTGAACTGAGGAAAAGGAAATTAAAGGCAAGGCACACCTAATTTGCCTTAAAAACTGATGAAAGAAGATACAAATTAAAAGTGAGAAGGTCACCAGCAAGCAAAATCCCAGGAAATATAATGGATAAAGCCAACTTTAGTATAAAAACTCTCCGTAAGACTGACCATAAACATGAGTAGTGAAAATTTCCCCCAGAATTTTAAAAGGCAGAAGGGAACCACACAAGCCAGGCAACACTAGTTTTGCTTTTACCTATCATTTGAACTCTCAACTCTCAACTCCCATATGAAATGTGTGTTTACTAGAGGAAAAAATTATATACGTTAGTTCTTCCCTTACTCTTCCATACTGGAAAGATTAACAACACAACTAGCCTGAATAAAGTTTTTCCTTATTACTTAACACTGCTAATCATACTTTGGGGCCTTGGGATTTCACAGAGGCTGAAAGCCATACAAGGACTTTATCTCCTCCTTTTCTAAGCTATCCTCCTCAACAGACATCCTCCTTCCCTTCTAGATCTCAGACCACATAGCCCTGGCATTCCGCTCCATCTATTTGGTTCTTGCTCAAGCCTTCTCACTTTTCAGCTGTTCACAGGAGGGTGAGTTTTTATTTATAAACTCAAGACCCACAAAAGCATTGTGACAGATTGCAGGTAGTATTTTCCACATCCTTCTCCATGACAGAACAGATAGATGTATATACATGAAGTTTCTTGATTGTAATAATTGCGCCTGTCTCAAAAAGCTGTCCCGAAGCAAGGCTTTAAATCCTTAAAATACCCACCTCATGCTTTACACAAGTATCTCCATATTTCTTGAAGAATAACATTCTGACAAGAAATTAAATATGGGAGAATATCAGGTGAGCAAAGCATAATTAACACCAACTTTAAATACAAAGAGATTAGCACATCCCTGCTTTACTAAAAAGGAGAACTAGATTCCGTCACACTCACAATGGCGGAGAGGGAAGATTCATAACTCCAGGCAAATTCAGAGGCAGAAGTAACATAATTTTTTCCAACTTCTGTATGAAAATACCAAAGAGACTAAACTAGTCACTGGGATGCAGAAGTATTTATCTATTGCCTGTAAATAAGAAGTCAGCCTTCTTTATTAGTGTAATGAACAATGAAACTAGACTTATTGCACACATTCAGATAAAACACAGATCGGATGGTAGGTGGTTAGTCTGTTCCCTTGCAGAAAGTGATATTCAGCAACTCTGCTCAAGGCCTAGCTCTCATGTCAAGAGAACGGATAAATGTTCCAGAGCTCTTGTGCAGGTCTCTCTCTCTCTGCCTTGTGCATTCAGCTTCCGTGATCAGAATCTCTGCCAGCTCAGATGAAACCCATAATATTCTCGTAACTATTGTGTTTTGACAGCGTCAGAGTTGACTGATGTAATAGGTAGGAAGCAGAGAACCTAATAAATCCTATTAAAAGTTAAAGTTTCAGTCCACTAGCCAAAGGTGCATGAGGTAATGTATCCACAGTTTTCAATCACAGTCTCCTTTATTATGGCCTATTTCAACCAGCCTAATCTAAAATGAATGCATTACATTTTGTGTTCTTTGCACAGTTGCTGCCAGTATCTCTCTGCCCTTCCTCCTGATTTACTTGGTAGTTTGGAAGCCTAAGGGAGGGGTGGATTAAATTGGAAAATATAAATAACAAATCAAAAATTAAAATTGATTGGATAAACAATTTCCCTTAGACTGTTTCTTAATAAGTGATCGATCTTTTAATCAATATTCATTATTTCTCAGAACATACCAAACTGTTTATTGAATAAATGAACGGCTGGATCTACAATGACATGAAATCAAATAGGTGAACCAATTTCTTTAATAACGTGGGCTGAACAGGCCACCTCACCTTACCTGGTTGAAACTAGAAGTCAGAAATTCAAGACCATTGAGTAAGTGATCCAAATAAAGTATGCAATTTGTTTTAGGGAGCATGTGTTTTCATGTTTGATATGCACAGGTGTACAGCCTCACACTGATTTGTGCAATGTTTCTAAATTGCAGATGAAAGTTTCCTTCTTTTGATACAACTTTTGTGTTCTTTCCCACAATTCTTCGTTAGTCAGCATGCTGCAAAGCTTCTGAAATAAAATTCAGATCTGAAAAATGAGATCTGTAAAACCATTCACTGTAAAGTCTTTAGGCATGGCAAATGGATTTCTCTAATAAGTTTTTATTCACTGGTACCAGATTCAGTGGTATATATAAACTATATGCTTCATCCTAATATATACTTCAGACTATTTCATATTATTTGGCACAATGTAAAAAATAATCTGCTTTTGAGGCATAGATGTTCTGAAGTAGTTTTTTTTCAGTGGAAAACAAAGCACTAGGGTACGAGATTTCCAAGAAATGTTTGCACGTTTGTTTAAAACACAAACAAGCATATTAATTTGGTTCTACATAATACAGGTCATATTTCTTCCAGTATGTGGAAATACTTAACCTTCATTTGTACTCATAATATACATGATTCTATTTCTTGTGAAAAAATATAAACTGTACTAATCAACTGTTAATTAATTTGTAGGAATGCTCACTTTAACATCTATTTTAAATTGTCACAAATAATTTAACGTATGACCAAACCACAATATAATTCTATAGCTCTGCAGAGATAAAATTATGAAATAACCTGAGCAATGAAAAGAATCAGAGGATAGCAGTTTCAGTTTGTACACGCTTTGTACATGAATCCTACGTGTTTGTTGTTGTCACAATCAATTACTGAGGAATCAAAGATCGATTTATCATACTATGTTGTCATCTACGATAACATTAACTAGTATAAAAAGTTTCATTCAACTCACTTCTGTAGATCACAGATTTTTGCAAACGGTAAAGGCCCATGGTAAAACCAGAAAGCTAATCTAAAGTCCAACTCTTCAAATCTAATTTCACATTCAGTGTCAATCTACTTCTAACGCTGCTTCCCAATAATAAAGCTGTAAGTTCTGTAAGCAGCCTCCAAACACTTAATGAGTGCAACAAATATTTAAATGGAAGGACATAAACAAAAGTAAGAAAAAGTTTCATAAGGGGTCAGTCGGACTCAATTCTTCAAGCTGCCTCTCTGCACCTAAGTTAGAGTTTTAGCAAAAGCAACCCCCAAGGGCTTGTGTTCAGGGAACAGCTGTCACACTAACCTTGAGGTTAAAAAAGCCTTCACGATTGAAGCGAAGCTGTTTCCTGCTGCAACACATACATATTCTGCAGGAATTTGAGTCCAGTCACCATAACGTGTAACACATGTTCCTAGAGCATTCAGGACTATCTGGCCACATGAGAGTCACCATCACTGACCAAAACAACACTTTCCCCAACTCCAAGCATAAAATCCCAGGCACTAATGCTCTGGATTCATTCACAGAGCTTTCCGTTCCCTTAGTCTGGCATTTTGCACTGTCCACTTTAATAAACATCTGCATGAGTACGCTAAGATCCAGTTGCCCTTTGGAAATTTAAAAAAATACGGTATTTTTCCAATATGAGCTTGCTTAAAATGGCTGTGATTGCCGTCTCGGTTGAGGCAACAGGAAAGTTGGCAAAGCATGCAGGGGGTGAAGCAGAGGCGGTTTATGTCCCACGGACCGGCCAGGAGATGGTGGCAGAGAGCAGTTCTCCCCTCCTCCTTCCTCACTTGGTTTATCACAGTAGTTTCAATCCTCATAGACCCCAAGGTCCTCTGGACACCTCACTACACTGCTACACAGCAGTCTCCTCACTTGTGCCATCAACTTACTTGCTATGTTTTAAGATAACCTGACCAGCTCAAAGCACTGGTTTACATGCAGTTCATTCAGTTAGACCTGGGCACTTGCACAAACATACTACAGGCTGGATGCATTCCGCTCTCCCACATCTGCTAAACAACCAAGTACCATGACATCAGTTTTGGTAGCAATAAAAATCAAACATTTTCTGGAGCCATCATTGCCTAAAATGTTAATGCAGTTTACTTTTTTCAAATGTGATCGATAGCTGGGGGAAAAGTGCCCATAAATTACTGAAGGCAAATACCATTCTATTAGCACTCAGGAGATTTTGCAACATTTGCCAGTCTCTGTTTTACTGGAAAAAAAAAATTAATTTGCTGAAAGCCTAGGTTTTTACCTGTCTTTGTCCTTCTCTGTAAAAGAGGGATATTTTTATCATGAGTCATTTAGGAGATGTAATTCTAATGTGCTATAGCTATACGTTTCAATTAATGTTCTACCTCTCTGTCAGCTTTACATTCCGTGTTTTATGAAATCATTAACTATTGTCATGTTTCTATTATGATACTATTAGGAAATAAAGAGACGTATGTAAATGGAGATGTAAAATAAATGTACGAGTGTTACTGGGAGCAACATCTGTGCACTATCATACATGTTTACACTAATTTTCTAAAGATTGTTCCATTCATTACAGAGCATTGTTACTTGCTGTGGCACAACCCTTATTTCCATGCATTTAGGGATGGAAGCACAGAGAGGGTAAATGAGAGCCTAATCAATACCACTTTTCATTTTGCTTCTAATGTGCTGCCTTTCCCTTTCTTTTCTTCATGAACAAATCCAAAAAAGATCCTGACGTTACAGTCATAAAATGTAATTCTTCTGCAGAAACACAGACAATAATGCTCTCTGTATTCAGGCATATTGCATATTCTAATGGCATTTGGCTAAATTGAGTATGGATTTAACATCAAAGGCTTCATGAATTTTTCAAATGAGATATTAAAGTCAATATTTCAAGTGAAAGATATTTCAATTTAGTTGCATACACAACAATAAAAAACTTCTACAAGGCAGAGGTACTAGTGGCTGTGGCAGTATTAGTTCATTCAGGAAATTATTAGTTTATAAGAAAATCAAACAGAAGGTTGTGATACGGCAATGACACTGAATAAATTAGACAAACCGATACGCGCTAACATACTTTATCTCTTGGAGTCTGAAGCAGAACTTGCCGCTGGCATGTTCAGTGCTTCAAGCAGGGCTTCATTTTGGGATATTTTGTTTATTTATTTTGTAAATTCCAATGGTTAGCATCAAGATTTGCATTCAGAACCTCAGAAATCTGCTTATTTCGATCTCTGAAAGGGCTAGGCCTATTGTATGCAAAAAACCCCTCCCGATCTTGTTTATTTTTAAATCTAAGTGTATTTTTCTCCATTTTGTCAATGCTTATGCAGCGCTGCTTCTGCTTTCACCTAGAGTTATTGAACATTCAGACTCAGTGCCTGTAAAAAGTTCACTGAGCTCAGACAACTTTTGTGTCCTAGCAGAGGACGCGAAGACTGGCAAACAATACAAACACAGAACCTGGTGCTTCCTCGCCTTTCCTGTTTTAGATGCATGGAACGTTGCAAAATGCCCACTAAATCAGTGACATGTTGTATTATGATGTCCTGACATATCACTGAAAAACGCATACATTTGTATCACCTGCTGCTCATGGGGGAGCTGAATGCACTCCGCACACACGTAGCGCTTACCTAGGCATCTATAATCACAGTGCCATTGTGCTACTCTAAGACCAAATACATCATTTGTTCAAAAACAGAATAACAGCAACCACAGAGATATACGACTGAAGATGCAATCATTACTGATTTAACTATTAATTCTTATATTACTGGAAACCATTGATAATTAGTATTTAATAATAATACTACTGAGAAGAAATACAGCAGTCATTCCCTGCTGCTACCACTACAAATACAAAAAGGTTTGCCATGTATGTGACACTTCTACAGAAGCCCTCAGCCAGTTCTTGTGAGTGCCCTCAAACAGAGGTGGGAGGGCAAATCTCTCTGGGTAACGGGAGAAAGTTACATTGGTTTAAAACTTTGATCATCAGCTAGTTTGGGCCCACAACGTGGACATTACTACAAAAAGCTCTGATCCTAAAAGCATTTTCTTGAAACCAGTGTGTTGTTTGACTGCAATATTCACCTGCCGAGTTTGCACTTAGAGTAAGAGCACTTTTAAAGGCTCACAAGGTGCAGAAAAATGAAGCTGGCTATAAGTAAATGTTAAACTGCCAGGACTATTTCTATCATCCATGGTGGTTGCTGGACCGACAGCAAATGCTGACCTGTCATTCAGAACTAAACAAAACTAGTAGCCTTGTGGGGATCACTTCCAGAGACTGAGGAATTCCATCTTTCCCCCATTCAAACACTAGATAATTTGTAGCACTGTTTAATTTACCCAGTTTGCACCGTGTAGGTCTTGGGGTCCTAAACAACTCTTTGTTCAGCCCTAGAGCCCTTCTGAAGCTCAGTGTTTAAATCCTCATAGTATTTCCCCTAAAATGAGAAGTGTCACCATCTCCAAGGCAATCAATCAGGGATAAATATCATCTTCAGGAACAGTACTCTCAAAAAAAGTATTTCTTGTGGTAACAAAGATAAGGCAGAAGCTTTCTATGGTTAATAAGATCCACTAATAACTAGAATTATATTTTCAAAATTGCCTCTGGGGCTGGGGAATATGGTTTCCTTTTCTCCTGTAGTGATTTCTGGACATCCTTGAGATCATTTTGAAAACTACAGTTCACACTAAACAAGTCAGCAGTGATTCCAAAAACTTCCAGGTGAAATTATTGAAATTTTGGTCTTTTTTATGACATGACTTAAAATGACAACTGTTAAGGTGAAAGATTCCCCAATGACCTCCCTTCACTCTGAGAATCAGTGTTTAAGGAATACTCCTCTGAATTCAATAATTTAATATTTTCCCTCTTGATTACAGGGATGTACATAAAGTTGAGTACCTCTCTTGCAAGACCTATGTCAAAATGAGAGCTTAAATCATTCTTTAGAGCACTGTTAACTAAAAAGGAATATTTGGAGCTAAGATCAGAAGAGGAGACCGAGCTCTAGGATTAGATCTTGAATAAGCAAATACTAGGCCAATAATAAAGTCATTCACATATCATGCTGTACATAACTTTTGCGTTTTTATTGAAAACATATGTGTAGATTATCCATAGAAATAAACTGAAGAGATCGTGCTACCTATAACATGCTTTTGACTCTTTATTAACTGGTGATAATCTGCACTGATCCGTATTGCAATTCCATTGCAGATGTTGCTGACATTAAGATGTACAACAAGGAAACTACAGAAAGAGCTGATTTAAACAGGTCTTTCATATTAGCTCAACAATAAATGTAGTGCAAAATGTCTTTCACAGGAGTTCAAGTTTTCTACTTTGTTCTTTGCAATTTTATGCACGTTTTTATAAATAAAAAGCAGTGAAAGTCCATCTGACAGCCATTTGATCTTCTCTAACTTCATAGCTTTCTAAAATTTGCTGATTTGTTGTTTAAGTTTCCTTCTTACTGGAGGCTAGAGAAGGAACTGTAATTATGCAGTCAGACTGAAACCCATGGCATGGGAAAGGCTGGTTACATTTTTTTTTGGATCTACCACCTTTACAGCCGGAGCAAGCACAGCTGCTTTCAGACTTGTTAATACATTCTGCAGGGAATGGAAGGCTTGAAAAGGATTGTACTTCTGCATGTCACCCCCCACTCCACACAGTAAGTAGAGCTGGCAGTCCACCAAAGCTCAGAACATAGACTCCTGCACTGTGTAGAAGAACATGCGGCATTTCATTAAGGGGAAAATAATGCCTTCGGGGCACTGTATTGGACCATCTTTGTTACAGAGGAAGAACCAGAAAAGATGGAGGCAGTCAAAATGCTGGGGCAGAAGGGTGGGATATGAGTGTATGAGTAGGTGAAAAAGTGATCGCCAGATCACACTATAATTCTTTCTTTTTCTTTCCATTTGTCATAGGCTACATCCACAGCACTAGCTCTCCATCTAGGTAGAAGAAAGATGCAACGAGCACCCCCTCCAAGTTTTTTAGTCTCTATCTGGGAAATGCATTTACTATGGAGTCTTAGGTGGTTCATAGCACCTGTGATAGTCCTTCAAGCTAGGCTGAATTTTATATGCTTTTACAGAGTGACAAAGCAGGAAATAACTTAAGAAAACTCCTTACTCAGTAGAAATCAAAATAAATATATCCATGTAGGTCATCTGAAAAGCCTAAAAGGCAATCAAAACTCAAACTGTTTCCCAGGCACACTATGTACAAGAATAGGAACAACCTCAGTGCAAACTATAATAAACAAATTTCTTTAGTAATGTGAATTACACAGATGCTTTCTCCATCAACTCCTTACATATTTTGGAAGCCACACAATACCAATGAAAGC
Organism: Coracias cyanogaster; assembly: GCA_033124195.1. Taxonomy (NCBI): domain Eukaryota; kingdom Metazoa; phylum Chordata; class Aves; order Coraciiformes; family Coraciidae; genus Coracias; species Coracias cyanogaster. The sequence goes on along the minus strand of JAVSBS010027049.1, from coordinate 73,916 downwards.
CACAGGAGAACTTACCCAATTTCAGAAGTTCAGCAGTGAGCACTCTGTGCTTGTCCACCCACCTCCCTGAAGAAAAGAAATGTTACATGTCAGGAATGAGTTCAGTAATTATCTTCTAACATAGGAGCAATGCCAGCAACATTCTGGTAATGGCAGTATTAATGCTCAAAGTTTACGTTTTCAAAACAGAAAACATTTACAGACACAATCTGGATATTTTAACTGTCACAAGCCTCAGTGATTTCATATTGCTTAGCCTAGTGGCCAAGGCATTAAGCCACTGGTATCTCTCTGACACCAGAACAGATCTTCCCAGTACTTCTCTAACAAGCTCAATAATTAATCCAACAAAATTTGAAGAAGAAAAGCAAGGGCCGTGTCATTATTAACAAAGAATCAAAGAAAAAAGTTACTTGCTTTGCTAAGAATAGATAAAGAAAATATTTTCTACTCCATGATATGACCAGAAACCAACTAAAAGTCTACAGTAATTCAGATTCTTTGTACTCATTATAAATCCCAAAATGCAGAGAACAACTTTAACTCAGCTACTTGGTCAATTATTTCTCTTACCTGCCAAAACAAAGCAACACAAACAAACAGAAAGGGCAACAAGCTCACTTCCACAGAGGAAGAGTACATAGAAAAGACAAAGCATGTACTATATGAATGTAAACAAATGCAGGTTTGTACTAGAAATATAAATAGTACAGATTGGAAAAATACTTATAATAATAATATAGTCCATGCAATTCCAAGGAAAATTAGATGAACTATTGAAAAGGATACAAGTGTACATGATTCACTATGTAGATTATGGTAATGCTTGGCTAAAACTAGTGTGGAGTTCCTCACTTTAATGAGCACAGTCTTCACCCACAAATTAAAAATAAACAAATAAAAAAGATATTAATATGACCTCACTTATTGGCAGTTGATCAAATAGCAAATTGTCCCAAGAGCTGTGAAGCTACTGCCTCATAACACATCAAGAACTCTTGCTTATTGAACTGATCTGTATAGAGTCTGGGATTTTTTTCCAGCTATAGTAATTTCTTTTCCCTGTCAAAACATTCAGGTTTATGTAAATGAGAACTTAATGGTTAATTGGAGACATAGGATGATGTTTAAAGTTAAATCATGCTCACTTAACTTTGTAGTATTGATGCACCATCACTGAATAAAAGTACGTTTCTTTAAGCTTAGGGTTGTACAACACAGCAAGTAGCCTGATGTTAGTGCGCGATGTTGCTGATGTTAAGAGCAAACTTTAATATTTACAAAGAATAGTCTAAATCTTCAAAATACATATATCATCATAACTTTAGAAACAGCAGTTTTCATTAACCGTGCCATGGCAAGCTTCTTCATTTGCAGCCAGCTGATTAAAATACACATACATTGTCCTGAACATCATAGAAATTGCAGGCACTCAGCCATTCTTTCAAAATAGTGCTTTCTAAGCCATGTTTCATTACTCAGCTATGTATTTCAGATTACAAATATTGTTAGAGATTCCAGCACAGAAATAGACAAAAAGACTCTAAATAACAGAATGAAGGGCATAAATTTTCTGCAAAAACAAAAATAAAGCTTCAGGTAGAGAATGGCTGATTCAGTGCCCTCCATCCTATTACTGCAGCATTTCAAACTTTATCAAAAGAAACTAATTTGCATTTTTGATAAGGAAAGCCTGTAAATAGCTTGGTAAAGTATGGATAGACATCTGTAGCTTTAAATTTTTATTTATATGAATCCAGACAGCTAAAAACATTTGAAACACAGGGAATTCTATGCTGAAAAGAAAGTTATTTCTTAGAGAATGAGTCAACAGTCTAGAGTTGATTTATTGCCAGCTTTATTGTCCAAATCTAAGTGAAACTCACATGAGTTAGGGGCCTGAAAAGGATTAGTTAAGATCCAAAATACAAGTTTACCTCTGACCTAGGTCCTCTAAGCATATCATTTACTCAGGGGTTGCAGCCCAATCTAAAGACACAATTTTTGAATACTTTTCAGAAGGAACACAATAGGTGTATTATTAAGCTCTTAATCACATAAATAGGCAAAACCTGGTAGTCATGACAGTTTTGGAAGGTGGTTGAGGCAGGCTGAGATTTCCAGCTTGTGGAGGAATGACTTTATTTGCCTGTATTCCTGAAATGTAGATGAAGGATAAGAAAGGAGCTATTGTAGATTTTTACTATCAGCTTGTTGGAAATTGAAGCAGAGCAAGATTTCTGAATGCATGGCTCATATTTGATGTGTACAAAGAAGTCTGCAGATCTGAATTTATAGTGTAATTGTTCAATATTTAGATACGGAGAAAATACATTGTGTCTGCACAAAACAAACTTTGGGCAAAGAATTAAAGGGATGGATGTTGAGAAGGGTTTTTTACAAAAGGTATTTCTCCCACAGTAAAGTATTTCTTTTCATTAATAGAATCTCTTTTCAAGTATTTCCCTTGGGATTTTAAAAAATCTGTTACCCTTGATATTCAGTATTATTTACTAGCATTATTTACTGAATATCTAACTGTACAAATACTGAATGCATACTTTGCTAGTTATGGAATCACAGCTTCCTATTCCATGGGTCATTTTTTAAAGCATTGTTTTCCTACAAGATAATTTGGCTAATAATTAATAAATTAATGGACTAGCCAAAGTACCTCTTACACTGAGTCCTTAAAATTTGGTGCTGTACTTTATAATCTCTGTAGAGATTTCACAAACTTTTGAGATTATACCTTGTGATTATTGCTACAGTGACCCAATAAGGACAACTGGAAAAAAAAACAACAGAGGCTGTTACACAGCACAACTTACAGATACAATTTTCAGTTAGACTGAAGCAGATTTGATTTTGAAAGATGAGGTTTACGTATCTTTTTTTTTTTAAGTTCTCTTCTCCAATGAGGTATGTAGATGGTCATAAAATGTTTTCAGTAAAGAAAAATCTTCATGTGTAAAGGTAACATTCTGCAAATGGGTTTAGAGTATCTTGTGCTGGAATAGCTAAAAAGCTATCTCACTACCAAAAGCGACTTCCAGACTTTTCTGTATAGCAAGTACCATGGTCACAGCCTTTACCCTTTGAGCCTGGTACATAATCCACTGAAACCTGTTTACAGCCTTAGTGGCCTCTGGAGAAATAAAATTGTGCCATTATCTACCTAGGCAATGGCGATCTGCAAAAATAGAAATTTTGAATTTATCTTTCATCCATTTTTCACTTTTAACAAACAGAAATGTCATTTGTTCATTATAATTTGAAAAACAGAATACAGTGTCTGCCCATTATCTGCCTGATAAACTCATTCCGATGAATCAACTGCACAACAGATACCGCAAACAATACATGAAAGATTCCGTATTGGGTATTGCATACCTAATCCTGTTTGTGAATGCAGCCTTATGTAGCAAGAGCTACACAGTATAATAATCTTTTACAGAATGGATTATTATTTATAAAGCACCATAAGGAGTCTTGCACACCATCAGACAGGATTAGTTATTGTTCCTCTAATACTCATTGTCTACCAGTGAATATATACTGGACACAATAAGCTGCATGTTTATAATTATAATTTATGTACATATTTCCACAGATTTTCTTGGAGAATGGCATTTTGCTGTGAACTGAATGCAGCACCAGGAACCAAGAGCTGTTCAGTTCTACCATTCCCCCCAGTTAACAGGTTCTTGAGCCTGCATCCTGAAGTGAACTACTTCCCGCTTTCGTGAAATGAAGACACAAACAGCTGTATACCTAGAGAAGTGTACCAAGAAACTATTTAGCCTTCAGAACCAAAAGCCAAGTCTGGCAAATTCATAATGTATTTGGCAAGGAAGTATTGCACAGTGCACTGCAACCTCAGTGTCGCTTTTGCATCCTATTGTATTTTCTTTGTATGCTTCCAGGGTAAGTCGAAGTCTCTATTTGACCTCCAAACCCAGAGACAGTTATGGCTGCTAAACTATAATCACAGAATTTGTCCCCCTGACTTCAGGAGAATTAGTTAGACGACTAAAGGTAAGGAAGTAAGCAAATGTTTGCAGAGGGCTACATTTGGTGAAGGGCCATTTTTCCTAGCTGAAAATGTATAAATAAAAATCATGCCTAATTCGCTTCCGTAACTAATGCTTTATATATGATATAATTGGAAGCAAATTAGATGCTTTATTTTAAATTGTTTACATACCAATCTTATTTTCTTAAAAAGTAGAAATCAACAGCCATTTCTCTTCTAATTTGATGCTGTTGTCATATATTACAAAGATAGACCATAAGGAGCTGCTGCTTTTTTTTTTTTTTTACATTATCTCACTATGTACTGAAATGAAACATTTGCTATAACACTACCCAACTGAAATAAAATTTAAAAGGATTTTCATTTGGAGACCACAGAAAAATGGAAAAATAATCTCAAAGGTTTAATAATCTAGGGCAGTTTCATATTTGATGCACACACAAGAAAGTTTCCCTAGTCATTTTAAAGATACTGCTTGTATTCTTCACACAAATTACTCAAATGACTCACGCAATTAAGAACGTTATAAAATAATATGTATAGTTAGCATCACTTCTATTAAATTGTCACTGTATTCCTCAAAATAACTTGACTCTTTCTGTTCAAAAGAAGTAAAGAAGTCTCACAAACACCAGTGAAAGACCCGTTCTCTCAAAGAT